>VCRD01005014.1:11713-38913 GCA_006783055.1 Trinorchestia longiramus
ATCACTCTTGATCATCACTCTTGATCATCACTCTTGATCATCACTCTTGATCATCACTCTTGATCATCACTCTTGATCGCTGTCACGGACGATGAGAGACGCATAGGACGACAGATTGATAATGGAACTAATAAAACAACTGTATTACCGAAGTTAATGATTCACGAATGTTTCATAAAACAAGATTCCGAAACTAACGCTCATTTTATTTATTATTTCACTTGCATTATTATGAAGAAAAATTTTTGAGCGTGTATTAGGTTTTTCCATGCATTTGTATATTCGTGACAATAAACTGTTTACAGTCTTCGTTTTATTATATGATTCGGGTGAGCAATATAAAATAGGTTGATGCGGATAAATCAATACATATTTCGCGAAAAATGGAGGTCTTAGAGAAAATGGACGGCATACCTGAAATCAGCACTGGAAATATACGTTATAACAGCTCAAAAATTATCGCCACCGAAAGAAGTGTTACCTGGGTATTGAGTGAATAATTTAGGCCATTTAGAGCAACCTCTCACTTAATATTTGCTTTTAAATTCTATATTTACGATTTAAACTGAATAAATTGAAAATAACGTTGGATATCCATTGTCTCACGGGAGATATTTATGTTGAATAAATTTTGTATCTCCTAGAAGGTCATAGTTACAGCTTGAATGTGAAACATTTTTCCATTTGGTCTAAGACAGAGAAATTATGGACTCTAAAATCATTGGTTGTCAGGTAATTTGAAGTTGGCACGTAAAACTAGGCTAAGTTAGATCAGTAGGAGTTATTTGATGCAAACAGCGGCCTAAGTTGAATTTATTCAACAAAATCACGCATGTGAGTTTCGAATTGGACGTGAACAACTTGATTCGTTTGAATTCCGGTTGATAATACTGGAGTAATAATACACGGAACTTGGAATCATTTGTAAATGGCGGGGAAAATTCAAGTAAATTTTAGATTTCAAAAAAGAAATTAGTCGTCAATATATTTGTTATTCGTATACCAGGAATGTATTCAACCAATTATCTATTTCTAGCAAGATCATTTAGTAATAGTAATAGAATGATGGCTTTTGGCCCTTTCTTATGCCGGTACCAAATCCCTGGCGGTAAAATCATTCTATCCGCCAATGGTCATGCACAAAAAGACCACAGGAGGAGAGTCTCGAACTCACGTCCTTCACATCGCCAGGGGATTCGTTCACCAGTCAGCCATGCTGCCGTCTGCTGACATATGAAAGACCACGGATAAAAGTAGTCGATAACAGAATCTAAAAAAAAGTTATGCCGGGGGTTGAACGCTAAGTATCAGGTTGCAATGAAAGTTCAGTCAATTTTTAGAACGAAAGTTCTGTCCATTTTTTGGTTGGAATGAAAATTCCAAGATTTATTTTATCATTGGCTCTGTCACCATTGTTACTAATGACTTCTTTCCACCTTTCTACAAATTTTTTGATGCCTCTGTCATAGAATTCATTTGGTTTTGATTCAAAAAATAAACTGGCTTTATTTCAACCTTTTCTCTTGAAGTAATCATTTGTTCTGAAGGATGATTCTGCAGGCGTCTAAAGAGATTTTAATCTGTTGGAGCAAGATTGAGAGAACATGGTGGGTGAATCAAAACTTCCCAACCAAACTTTTCAATGAAATTCTTCGTCCCTCTTGAAGTGTGGGGTCTGGCATTGTCATGTTGCTGGATCACTCCTCTTCTGTTTACCGATGAAGGTCGTTTTTTCTTTAGAACAGTCTTCAAATGGCATAGCTTTTGGCAGTACACTGCACAAGTTATGGTTTGATTGCCACTTAACAAGCTCATAATGAACAATTCCTTTTATGTCCCGCCACACACAAATTTTTTCATCTGCAGACTACGTCGAGGCTGTGGAATAAGGTTGAAATTACGGGCGAGCCACAGTCTTTTACGTTTAACATAATTGTACGGTATCCATTTTTCACCTCCAGGAACGATTCCATCTAAAAATTGGGTTTGAAATTGAACATACCGTAGTAAGACAACAGTTCACACGTTGTTGGAAATTGTTCTCTGAAAGATCGTGTGGAATTCATTTTCCAGCCTTGGAGACTTTAGCAATTCTTACAATTTCATGATATATGGTCATGCAGCTCACGTTAAGCTTCTTGCTCATTGTTCTAGTTGTTTTGAAAGAATCATCAATGGCAGCCAGTAATAAGTTCTTCAAAACTGAGTCTTTTTGAGCATTATTTTCTTAGCTCGTCCTTAAGACTAAAAGCTTCCTTTTTGGAACGTGAAATCATCTTCTACAACTCCTACGATTACCTAATGATTTCCGTATGTGTTCGTGAGCGATCTTGCCGCTGGACTTGCTGCACTGCCCTTTTGAAATTCGTGTAGCAAAATATTCCTGATGTGCTCATTGCTTGGAGTGTAAATTTGGGTCAATAATATGTATTATAATAATTATCACAGCATCTGAAAGTGTAAATAATATTTAAGTGATTTTGATAGCCACACATATGTACGATAAATATAATCGTACATTAAAATTATAAATCAAGAAACGGATAAAACTTACGTCAAAGCCTGATAGTAACCTAAAATGATGTATTGCCAACTGTTATGCAAATTTTTTGTATATTATTTGCAGTTATGGGCCGTCCCCCATGTTTATATATTGTAAATGTTATTTCAATAGTAACAAATTAATTCATTTCAGCTTTATTATCATATATTTTATTTTCAGTTAATTTTCAAACCTTAAGATTAGTCAGATGTACGTTCCACAAGATTGTTTACAATGACTATATTTTTATAAAAAACAACAACAAAAATAATATAAATGTTTTGAGCTTGATATTAATAGCCAGAAATTTACGTTTGTTATCCACAAAACAAAGAATGGTGCACAATTTTCTTTGACGAGAACACCAACCAATCACAAGTCACAACGAAAACTCCAACCAATCACAATAGTTCTCTTATACGGACTTGGTAAACTGAGAGTAATCCACTTCACCTGAGCTGCATTAATACAGCCTTGGATCTGGTGTACTGGACTACTGCAAGTAGTCTACTTCACCTCGACGCCAACGTGACATGATCATACGAGATGACTAGACTAGAGGACAGTAGTCTAGTCTTGCTCGACGATCCCTGGTTATTGGCAAATGTGTCGGGTAGTCTCCTAATGCTTTCCACCCTTCAATTAAACTTTTCATACATGTTGGACATCAGTCATACAGAAGACTTGCACGCTACCAAACAGAACCTTATCGTCATTAACATATCCGTACCTGCATGGCCGTTAAGTGAACTATAAAATCCACCAAACGAACTGAAGAAATTGCAATTGCAGCCTAAGCCAAAATTAGCTCGAAGAGTTTCTACAAATACGTAACCGACAGGCAGCTCAAAAGAGACGCTTTTGGACCACTAATCGATCTCGCAAGTTGAACTCAAATGGACAACAAAAGCAAACGCAACATTTGTAATACACAAGGCAACATACACAAGGCAACTTCAGTGTTCACAGACGAAGACTTATCTGAAAATTCGCAACCTCAAGCTTTAAATCCTCAGGAATTCTTGACAGATGGCAGATTTACAGTAGAAAAGGTAAAAAAACAGCTCAGAATTTTAAACCCATCCACGGCCACTCATAAAAGATGTTGCAGTTATTTGCTAACTCTTTACACATATCTTCACACGATTGTTTCAAACTGGGATCGTTCCGAATTATTGGAACCGGGCGAATGTCTTTCCTACTTTCAAAAAGGGAACAATAATCTAATAACGATCGTTTAATGAGTCTATCTTCTGTCATCAGTAAAATAATAGAAAGACTATTGAAAGTCCGTATAACAAAGACCGTCATGATCACAATCTCATTATAGACACCAAGTCGGGATTCAGAGAAAAATTAACGGCCTCAAAAACATCCTTGACTTCTTTCGAGAAGTCAACTGCATATACGACTCTACAAAAGCCGTAGACCTTGTACATTTAGATTTTCAAAAAGCCTTCGACAAAGTTCCCCACGAAAGGCTCATGGTCAATGTGAAAGCATGTGGAATACAAGGCAACTACTGCCGATGGCACGACGAACGGGTCGCACTGAACGGGTGATGATTGACGATCAAGCCACTGATTCGACGCACTTAACATCAGAAGTTCCTCAGAGGATCATTCTAGGCCCGGTCCTCTTCATCCCCTATATCAACGACTTCGATGTCGGAATCATCCGTAAAATCAACAAATTTGCCGATAACACAAAACTCTGTCACAGAGCGTTCACTAAAGCGGGCAGAGTAACAATCCAATCAGACCTCAACAATCTTCTACAATGGACTGAAACTAGGCAAATGAGCGTCAACATTGATGAATGTACGGTAATGCAAGTTGGTAAAAATAACTGGCATTTCCAACACACCATGAATAACATACCCATTGGAGCAGAACAGCAAGAAAAAGATCTAGGTGTCATTATCTCTAAAAACCTCAAAAATCACAAGCAAGCACAAAAAAGCGGCTGGAACGCGAGTGGGATTTTTGTTTCATTGCTCGAAACTTTGAGTACAAGTCATAATATCACCATTCTATAAAGCGCTAGTCCGGTCACATCTGGACTCTACAGTGCAACTATGGTCTTGTACTTTACGAAGAGATATCAATAAAGGGGAAAAATTCAGCGTAAAACAAAGAAAATCTCAGCTAAGAGAAACATTTATCAGCATGAACTTATCTCCCTAGAACAAAGTAGACTGGGAGGACAACTGATTAAGACCTAGAAGTATCTCAATGGCCTTAACGAGTTTAAGCTGGTAAGACTTTCCGAAAAAGACGGTAACGTGTAAACCAGAAATAATGGCCAAAAACTGATATTGAGAAACTTCAAGGTTTCAAGACCTGTGAACTTCTTTCCGTGAAAATTCCTGCAACTTTTAACCAGCGGCCCAAAAACATCGTTTCTGCTGGCACCGTCAACACACCCAAAAATCGTTTTGACGTATATTCGATTACAAGCCACTTTTATTATAACGTACTAATTAAATGTTCCTATTCCCTAACTCGTGAGGCCAGTGTATGATTGTGATACATGTAAATGACTGAAATCCTGTGCGTGAATGAAGTGCGTGTACGTGACTGAATTGGTTTATGTGATTGGAGTGTACGAGCATGATTAATGCCTTTACTTTAGACGGAATGGGACTTGGGTATGAACCCAAGAACGGCTCAAACGGCTCGTTTCTATACGTTTATCCTATTCTATTCTATTTTAATTCTCATTGCCGACAGCATTTGTCAGATGAAAAATTCAATTCTATATACCCTCAATTATTTATTGAATTGAATTTATTTCTTTCAGTAATTGTTATTTTGAAATGCCTGAAAGGTGTAAATGCACGCTCATTCAATTTTATCAGAATAAAGTGCAAGAAATTATAATATTGCAAGTAATCCCATTACCTATCTTTCACAATAAGTTTCCTAGTTCTTCTTTTTTGCTCTGATCATAGATTTGTTTTGTAATAATTTGGAATTACATTTCTTTACTCTAAAGAAATGGTTTGATCGTATTCTGCTGTTTTCAATTCTTTTAGCAATAATAGTGGTGCAAAATATAAGTTATTCATTGTTCTTTGCTTTGAGTAGCATCATAGCGCGTAGAGAACTAAGGAAACTTCAAATTTTAGACATACACTTCGAAGATAAGCCCTGAGATTAAAAGGAAAATACTAGGGAAGAATTGATGATGTGAATTCACACATGAATGACTGTTTAAAAGCCTCTCAGACGAAACCCTTAAACTTGAATGGCAGTGCTGCTGTTATCGTAATCGGCGATATACTGGAAGAAAATCGAAAACCTCAGACTGCACTTGTCTCCAGTGACGTCTCTGAAGATATTTCCAGCAAAGAAAAAAACAAAAAGAAAAAAAAGGAAAGAGCCGGAGGCAGTCATCGATACTAGAATTGTGTCTTCTCCCAAGTCAGTTTAGGCATATCAACATCACTCGATGCATTTATGACCATTTTAATGAAAACATTTATGTCAAGATACACTACACAACTTATCCAAAAAGCGTTCAGAAAGATAAGCCAGAGGAGAAAACCATTGAGGAAACAAAAGTTTTCCAAGGAATAAATATGATAATGGGTTACAACCACCGTCCAGCAAAAACCCACCATTGGTCCACCAGTAAATATTTAGAGAAAATTTTTACCAAAAGTGGCTTGAGTTGACGAAAGTTTCAAACAATACCCAGTAACCTACATCTGAATGACAACTTTAAAGAATCCAAAAACAAAGGTAAGGTGTTTTAAATTAACTGATTTTCGGAGCACGTAAATAAGATATTCGTACAAAATTGCGTATTAAGAGAATACCTGTACATAGATGAATTTACGATTTCGTTTAAAGGTAGAAACAGTCTCAAGCAATATAACCCAATGAAATCGATAAAAAGAGGTTATTAATCATAGTGTTTGGTTGATGGTACAGAATAAATCTTCAAGACCAGCATTTACACCGGTAATGATACATCACAGGATAGCACTGTGCAAAAGAAGCTCTTAGGTTTTGGTTAAAGTGTCGTCATGTTCTTGCTGACTGGTGTAAGAAAGAAATACCACAAAGGTTTTAGTGTTTTTTTCTTCAACTTTTTCTCTTCAATACTTTTGCAGGAAACTCTTCGTAACAAATGAATTCTTATTTGTCGATCCACCCAAAGCAACAGAAAGGTTTTCCTTCTACTTCCTTTAGACAATAATATGAAACAAGGGGATTATGGCTACCGCTCAACTCCAGGAGGTATCACCACATTCAAATGGATAGACACGAAACCAGTTTACTTTAACCCAAAAAATATGAGCAAGGACAATCGCTACCAATTTTAACATTTTGATTAATTATTATTTAAACACTGTACTTCAATATATATATATATATATATATATATATATATATATATATATATATATATATATATATATATATATATATATATATATATATATATATATATATATATATATATATATATATATATATATATATATATATATATATATATATATATATATATATCAAGGACTACTATAACCAGGACATGCATCGCCGCGTAGCTGACTACGGTAACGAAGGCCATTGTATTCTTAGTAACATAACATTTTCTATCGGACAAATTGATCCAAAATTGCTTCTTTCAAGCAATAGAAGGGATAATAAGGTTTTACAGTGAATTCTAAATTTTGTGAAGCACTGTAATGCTTTGAAATACCAATTTTAACCGGATTTAACATACATTATTGTTTGAGCTTAGTGGCCACTTTATAGAAAGCCGAGTTGCTGCAGTTTTAGACTTTACAAATTGATTATAGTTAAACCATTTCCAATGCAAACAACTAAACATACAAACATTCATGCATATAAACAAACAGACATAGAAGCAAAAACCATTGTTGGGATGAAGTGTATTAAACAGTGGTACTAACGCCGTTCTTGAACGCACTGAGCGTTAGTGGGGAACACAAAGTGGGCTTGTTTTCGACAATCACAGACAAACAAACAAAACAAAAACGTATATTTCCAATAAAGTTGGTACATAAGAAATGTAACAGCATTGGTTTTTCAAGATGCCTTATCATAAAATCCTTAAGTGGTAAGTATTCTATGCATAGTATCATGGATGATAGAACAGCAGTACCTACGGGTATACGTAAACATTCACATCATGCAATGAACGTTAAATATACATGGGGAAACAAATGAAACTTCGCTTTTTCAATTATGACTTAAGATGTAATCATTGGTGATACATATAACTTCTGACGTGGTACGTATTATACACATTTTAGGTGATAAGCGAAATATTTTCTTTAGGTACAGCTTAGACTTGACATCATTACATTTAACTGAATTGGATGTTTAACATCCGAGAAAGACCGAAAAAGGAAAATTATGAGAGCGAAAACATAAAACATAAAGTTGTGATTGTTATTAAATTGAAATTGTATTTTCTAATTACTTGTTGACCGTATGGTATGGCTTGCTGATGATCGATTTAATTTAATCATTATTACAGTTATCTGTATATATCGTGTTTAATATGAACGGGCGTTACATATCAGAGAAAGAGAGTAAAAAATAGAATATAACAGTGAATGCTGCATTCACTGAAGTTGTCGGTCGTGAACAAACACACAAGCCTTTCTTTCGATCTTGAAATAATCAAGTTCTTGTACTGCTTCTGCAGGTTACGTTCAGGTTTGAAAGCATCAAATGAAGTAATCTTATCCTTCAGAAGAAAATACCTCAGTGGTTGGTCTTCAGCTTTCGCTGGGCGAAGTGTGAGTTTTGGAAATGGCAGACATGAAACAGGCACATTGAAGATACGGTGCGGTGCCTGTTCTTCTTATTGTAATTACCCCGACAGTTCACAACCCCTCACTTGTTCGGCATTTTTAATACATATAATTAGCAATAAACTGTGTAAACAAACAGTATCCACTTAGAAATGCAGCAATGTGCCTCGAAACAAACAACAATCTCCGATTCAAAACGAGCGACAGACTACGACAATGTTCGCACTATGACAGATGGGGGATAACTGAACGCAGTGAACTGGCCTCCGCTCCAGCAGTCAGCTACATGGCGGTGCACGTCCTGTTTATAGTAGTCCTTGATATATATATATTTATATACAGTTGGGGCAAAATAATACAACACGTTGATTAAATTGCCAGATTGCACATCTATAAACCACGTACAATTACGATAATTGGACTTTATATATAAAATAGTATGAAAAGGTTAATAATATATCTAAAACCCACAAATATTTACTAGAAAAATATATAGGAGCATGTATAATAAATACGTGCACAAAACACATTTGAAGATATACAGACATTAATACTTCGTTGCATAGCCCTTATTATTAATTAAGGTTTCAAGACGTTTATAGTAGTTCACTACCAGCCTCTCACAAGTTTTAGGCGTAATATTCCATTCTTCAATGCGAATTTCTTTGAGTTCAGTGATGCTATTGGGCCCTCTCTTTTGAATCTTCAATTTCAATTCCCTCCACAAGTTTTCGATCGGATTCATGTCCGGGGATTAACTTGGCCATTCTAAAATATTTTTCTTCTTCATCCTCAACCATTCCTTGGTTTCGTTTGCGGTATGCTTTGGGTCCTTGTCTTGTTGGAATTTCTATCAACGTTTCAATTTTAACAAACTAGCTGAAGGTAGGAGTTGCTCTTCAAATATTTCACGTTATTTCCTGCCAATCATGGTTCCTTCAATGATGTGAAGTTTACTTACTCCTGATGAACTGAAACATCCCCACACCATGATTGAGCCACCTCCAAACTTAACAGTGGGTATGATGTATTTTGGTTTATACTCTTCGTTTTGTTGCCTCCAAACATGGTTTGTGCTGTTCCTCCCAAAGAGTTTGATTTCAGTTTCATCTAACCACAGTACTGAGTTCCAGAACGCTGCTGGCTTGTTTAAATGGTCGTTGGCATACATCAGCCTGGCCTTGACGTGACGCTTTTGGAGAAGAGGTGTCCTATAAGGGGTGCGGGAGTGAAGACCTTCACGGCGTCGTGCCCTGCTGATTGTGTGTTTGTTGGCTTCGATCCCAGATGCCTTGAGATTATTCTCCAATTCTTTACGAGTAGTTTGAGGCCTCTGCACTACTGTTCAGACCAATTTCCGAGCAGCACGGTTGTTAATCTTCCGAAAACGGCCAGTTCGAGGCTTGCTGAGAGTCGTATTACGACATTTCCACTAAAGTATTATGGTTCCAACCGAGGCTATAAGAACACACAGTAGTGCACTTATCTTCCAATATCCCAAACCTTCATTAAGGAGGTCCACAACACGTTTGCAAACATTTTGCCTGCTGTCCTTATTTTTACCCATGATTTCGACGTTTCAGAACGAGAGCTGCTGTACCAATGACACGTTATGGGAGATGAATGCTGACGAAAGGTCAGTTGCCAAATAGAAGAATGTATTAGAACATTCTGGAATAATCCTACAATAATTTTCATATTAAATATCGAGAAAAAAGTCGGGTATTGTAAACTTTTGTCCACGTATTTAATATACGTGTTCCTATACATTTTTCTATTAAATATTTTTAGGGTTTAGATATATTATTAACTTGTTTATACTATTGTTCATATATAGTCCAATTTTTGTAATTGTACGTGGTCTATAAATGTGCAATCTGGCGATTTATTCAACGTTTTGTATTATTTTGCTCTCCACGGTATATAACGAGCTTGAGAAACAATCTTAAGAGCAAAATAAATGTACAAATCTTAGACCAATAATCTTATGCCACAAAGTCCAATGAGTTTCGATCCCTTCTTCCACATCTTCATTTAAAATTTCTCGTTCAGTTTTCAAAGGACTATCTGAGAGTGTACCAGTTTTGAGGATACCTTTGACTTATTTATTTTTAATACTTCTATGTAATTTAGTAAATCATATTGAGCTAATGGTTTTATGGATATTATGTCCATGGTGGTTTCAGGTACAGACAGAAATACGGATAGAGGTAAAGTGAAGTTGCTGTAAACCGAAAGTTCCAAACTTTTACGCATGCTTATTATTCCAAAATATTTACTAACATTGGTATATGACCTTTATGATTATATAATGATTAAAGAATAATTGTAAGCGGGAATAAAGCTAGTTAGACAAATTCTCGGCAGGTATAATGTGCGAAAAATACATAAATTAAAAAAAGCGAATATAACATTCTCTATATCTTTGCAGGACAACTTCAGCGAGCTTGTTCATCGGACATCAATGTCACAGTTTCCCTTGTCTCTCTGATTCATTTTTTAAATTAATGGCTTTCACACACTTGTAAAGTACTTTTCACTGTAATTTTCTATACAAAAATGATATGAATCGTTATTATTTCATATATTTTGGTGTGAAGAAGCAGAATTTTTAAAATTAAAAAACGTACATCAATAGGGCAGAGAATACGTCAGTTTTAACCTTTTTTAGTATGAAATGGTAATACTAGTGGTAAACATTTGATGCAACGGTGTGTTTATTTTAAAATAAATTATTTTGGAAACCTATGATTTAAAAATTTAAGATGGTAAGTTCACACTGTCGTACGAGATGAAGATTGTAATGAGATGTCTGTTACGTATAAATTTATCTTAAATCGAACAGTTTAATACATTTTTATTATAAATGTATTAACTGGCATGAACACATGAGCTTCATGACTACTACATCAAACTACAGAAAGGCGTGTAGACAAGTCTTAAAAAATTTCAACTTACACTAGAACTGATGAACACTAGCACAAGTTAGACATATATACTCACAATTTGTTTTGTAGCTTGGTAGGCACATATTCAACCGCTACAGATAGATAGAGATAGATAGATAGAATGAGGCTATAGGAACGAACCTTCGGGCCTATTCTTGGGTCTGATAATTACTTCGATAATTATTCAGTTGTTTACCCAAGTCCCATGCCGTATTTCTAACTGCGTCAACCATGTCGGCAGCGGGATTCGAACCCGGGTCTTTCCGCTAGCAAGCAGATTTGCTCACCAGTCGACCAAGCTGGTGATATATCGCTACGGGTCGAATCAAATGGTGTGTGTTTCCACTTACAATAATTTGGGTTTAATTTCCGTAGCAACCGTAGTTTGCTTCAGCCTGATCATCGATGGGCGAGAAACAAGTCCATCATACAAGGCGCTCAGAGTAGACTAGATTTTTATCAATCTCATCGAAGAGCCGCCTCGAACCACTACTTCAAATTGCAGCACAAAGAATGGGAATTGCTTGAAACATCATCACTACTCTTAAGATTTCAGCATTAAGAATTGAATGCCCAATGTATCTGTACTATATACGGGATTGGAAATAAAGTTTTTCTTTCTTTTCTTTCCTTTAATACCTAATACGAAATTAAAATTAGCATATTTATTTTACAAGTGTATTATCAGTTGGTAATGCATATTTATATGATACATTTGCATTTGTATCTGTACATATGTACATATTCATGTACGTATACATGGTGAGGCAAGTCAAATGCCCGAGGTTTGAAAGGCGCTTGCCACGTCTGTGGTGGTGATGGTAAGATGTTTTCGTATCGTTGTGACCACCAAATACCGCTGTTTTCAGTAGCAGCCATGCCTTGGTCGGATGCACATCGTGGCTTTGCAGTGCGCACGTATCTCGAAAATGGTCATAATGGCCACTTAGAGCGCCTTCCGCCTACACTTCAACATTCCTCGTCACGGTCCCATCCCTGATGGCAAGGCAATCAGGCGTTGGGTTGAAGAATTGGAAGATACTGGTTTCACAAGAAGACTTAGGGGTAGTGGAGCACTCAGAACGGTAAGAACACCGGAAAATGTGGCCTTAGTTCAAGAAGCTATCGAACAGTCACCACGACGCTCTGCCCGGGAGTTTTCACTTGCATTGGCCATGTCTAACCCATCTTTAAGACACATATTGCGTTACGATTTATCGTTCCATCCATACAAAATAACGATTGTTCAAGAATTGAAGCCCACTGACTTTAAAAATCGCAGGAATTGCTGCTAGAAAATGTTGAACCGCATCCCCGAACCGTCAACTTTTTCCAGCAGTGACGAGGCGCACTTCCACCTCTCTGGAATCGTGAATTAGCAAAATTGTCGTTATTGGGCCGAAGACAACCCAAGAGAACTTCACCAGAGATCACTCTATTCCCTTAAAGTTAGTGTTTAGTGTGCAGTTTCCAAATTTAGGGTAATTGGGCCTTATTTCTTTGAAGAGGATGGGAGATTTATCACCGTCAACTTTGAACGTTATCTTGCGATGTTGGAAGACTTTTTTGAACCGAAATTGGAAGAATTAGGCGAGGAAGCAAATCTGGGAGGCATCTGGTTCCAACAGGATGAAGCAACAGCCCACACTACTCAAGTTGCAATGGTGAAATTGCGACAGATGTTCCTGACACGCCTCGTCTCTCGGAGGGGTGATCGTGAGAGGCCCCCACACTCATCTGATTTGAGCATTTGTGACTTTTCCTGTGGGGATATCTAAAGGAGAAAGTGTTCAGAAGTCTGCCACACAATATGAAAGAATTGATTATGCGAATTCGGGAGGAAATCGCTGCAATGTCCCTTGAAATGTGCCGAAGAGCAACCGAAAACTTCAGACATCACCTTCAACAGTGCATCGCTATAGATGACCACCATCTTCCTGATGCCATCTTCAAAAACTGAGCACACAAACGGCATTGTATATTTATGCATCTAAATTTTCGGTTCCTAGAAGATGTTCTCCTAGTGATTTGCAGAATATTGCTGTTCCAAACTACTACGGTGCATCTACACATTTCAAAATCGCTGGTAGTTAAGTATTGGATGCTTGCTTACCATTTACATGTTTTGAATGTAACAGTATGTCATCTCTCCTGCCATTCAGTGTGACACTAATTTAGGTAATTATTATGAGTTGGATTCGGGTAAATTTTAGGAAATATGACCACGGGGATTTACACTGATTTATGATATGATTTCGTGCCATTTTCGTGTGTGTTTAAGTAAACATAGCTAACTAACTTGTCATATTTGTTTCTTTCTTGCATCGGCCTTATTAATGAATAACATGTCATTATATGTCCGGAGGTTTAGACTCCTTCAATTTGAGACGACTGCCTCGATATGAACAATTAAATTACATTCCGATTAATGTAAAGGTGTACGTATATTGTTTTACCTTGAAAGATTCAACTAATGTTCGCAAATATCTTGCAATTCATGCTCTAACGTAGAGACGAGAGTTGTATCGTCATATGTTCATTTGACCTCCAAAATAAAGTTTTGCTATTGTTGTGTACTGTAAAATGTCTTTCCAGCGAGATAAACGCATGGAGGTGTCTGCACTTCTTCGCGCGGGAATCAAAGTGAGTAGGGTCGCAAATCTAGTTAGGGTGTTCCGTACCACCATCTATGCCATCAGAAATGCTGGCAGTGATCGTAAGAGTGTTGTGGATCAAGACAGCTTCCGAGATGCCATACAAAGCAGTCCCTTGACGTCCAAACGCCAACACGCCTGGAGGCTTGAGGTTGGAGCGGTCACAGTTGGCCAAGCAGTCACACAGCTGAGATACAATTCTCTTGTCATTGTTGAGAGTCCTATACTCACGCCAGCCATCCGCACCGAGGGTTTTGGATGTTGCCAAAGGCTCCTGAATGATCTCAAGTCTGCTTCACCTGGTCAAGTGATCATCATCTCAGATGAGAAAACTTGGACAGCCGACCCAGTTTTAATTATTTAGGACCTTACATTGAGGCCAAGACCTGCTGCGTTAACCACCTAAACATCACCGTCCTTAGAGTATCTGTTGACCGGGAGTGGATGACTGTGAACACGGATTACGTTGTCAAGACCGGAAAAACATTCAGGCACCGTTTCGAGGCTATCATCGCCGAGATTGGAGGTTATATTGAATATACTATACTTGAAGATTATACCGGTATTTTTACTGACTGAAAATTTTGTTCACTTTAATCATGGAGTTTATGAGGTACTTACGGTAGAATTTAGATTTAGGGTTTGTTCAGTTATTATTGGCCCACACGATGCCAAGACTGTTATTGAAGCAAGGGGTGGCTTCATCGATCAAGAAATGGTCAGAAGGGCTGAAAAGACGATAATTTTTTTTCAAAACGCTAATTTTTTATGATAACGGATGGGGCAAGAGTCACTTCACACTTTTGAACACTTTTAAAACATAACCTAATAAAGCCACGAAAGCCAGGTTACATATCAAATGAAACAGGAAATCATGGAGTTGTATTATTTTTCAACAAAAGTCTTTTTATTTGGTTATGATATCCTTCTTCGAAAAAGTACTCGTCAAATATTCTTGTACTTGTTATATCACACCAGACAGTAACCATCTATTCATGAAATGGTTGTTTATGAATTATCCTAAGGTTTTCAGCACACCAGAAATGGCAGTTTTTTATTTACGTATTTGCTGATGCGGAAATGTGCCTCATCAGACATGATTAGGTGTGAGGAAAAGGTTTCGTCATTTACCACATCATGAAATGCTCGAGCAAAGTCTTTTCTTTTCTGATAGTCTGCATTATTTAACTCATGGGATAGTTGAATTTTATATGGGTACAATTGCAAGTCTTTTGTCAGGATGCGACGTACTAATCTTCAAGAAATTCCTAGTTCACTGGAACGTTTCCTAGTCGATGTTCGTACTGCTTGTTGAATGCTGTTTGAAGCAAGCTGAATTGCACATGCATTTCGTATTGCTCTCGGTCTACCAGAGCGTTCCTTATCAGCTGCTGATCTGGATTCTCTGTATCTTGAAGTCATTGCAATAATGCAGTGTCTGGAAGGACTTGTTCGTTGATTATGTGTCATGAAGTCCCTCTGCACTGCAACTAAGGATATGTTATGCGTGAAATAACTTTCCATTATTCTTGCTAGCTGTTCTTTGCTATATTTTCCCATTTTGGGGATATTGATAATAGTAAAAAATTTATGAGTAACAATATAAACTAGTCGGTATACTAGATACGAAATAAAATTTCAAGATTTACTCCTTCATTTGATATACAATCAGCTATTTTGCCTTCATTAGCTTCTGTTGTGATAGTATTTATAAGTGAGAAGTGACTTTTGCTTCATCCGTTCTAAGAGCATTTATATTAAAAACTAAAGGGCGGATTATTCATCCGTCAGACCCTGTAGATTTTTTGGTTATTGGACACCTAGTTAAATACCTAGCTTAAAACAATGTAGGCAACATTTATAGCGCTCATTTTGTAAGAGTTTCTTCTGTACAACGCTATGAAGGGTTGAACGTAATCGTTGTTCTCCATCCTTGTTTTTAATTAGTGAAAAATAATTTAGCCGCAATTAGGCAAGGAATCTTGTAGTGAATCGCATGACTCCACTACAAATGAGTACTGCAGCAAGGCTAGCTTTCATCGACCAATGAGCAAACAGGACAGAAAAAGTGAATCCAGCGACGAGGCTAGGCTCTGTTACGACTAGAAGCACGACATTAACCAATGAGCGGTAACGTTCAGGCACCAGAGCCCAGCCAACCGCCATATATAAAAAGGCTGCAATGCTCTGCATTGCGGTCCTGGCTGACTGCAGCCACTCAGCCATTGGAGGCTGCATGCTCTGCATTGAAACTTCCAATTGCAACTCCCACAACATGGCAGCGCGTCAAACAACAAGAGTAATAGCCCAGATCAATGCCTATGAAAGGAACTGGAAGATACAAATGAAAGCAAACAAATTCAAACTTATAGCCATCTGCAGCCGCAAGAAATAGGAAGTGCACGTAGATGGCATTCCCCTCCCATACGATAAATCAGAGAGTTTTAGGTGTCCACCTCAGCAACCAGGGATAAACCTCACACATCACACAGAGGAAAGCAATATATAGCTCAAAAGAATCTCTACCGTCTATACTGTTTCTCACATATGCATCCGGACACAAAACGAAAGCTGTACTGATCCTACGTACGATCGGCCCTCATATACCTAGTCATCCCATTATACACATTATCGCCAACCTCCATCTCAAAATTACAACGTGTACAAAACAAAGTCACACGATTCATTACAAACGGAGAATGGCTCGACTTAACCACATCAGCTGAATTAGTCCGCTAAACTAAAATAACTCCTGTCAACACTCTCTCACACGAACATGCAAAGAGAATCTGGAATAACATTGAAAACATGCATCCACAACTATCCCTAGACTTCACATTTCCCGACAAAACCAGACAAATACCACACAGAGCCTTCCTAAGCTCGAAAACAAAAATACTCGGCCCCCTCCGACACTCAGATACACATGACACCTCACACCGCTGCACCTAGCATCAGTTCCCTTCTGGGGTAACAAAACAAATACAAACGTCAACTAGACGTAAGCCCCAATCGGCTACAACCAGTCTGAAATTGCACGATTACCCAATTACGCCTAAACGCTCAGCCCTAACCAGAGCCCATGCCCCTCTACCACCAACCCCGGTTATCAATGTAAAAACAACACGTAACTCCCTATAGAGACCACCCACACGAACAAACCCCATGGACAGACCCCCACCACTTAACACATGTGTGCAGAGCGCTCATTTCTATTCTCTTCCTAGTATCCCTTTCCGTTTCACCCCTATACCTAGGCACACCCTGTGTCAAACTCTCTCTCAAATCTTTCCTGCTGGTACCGACCTACCTACTTGTGTCACAGACTCTCGACCATGCACTTCCGAAGTCAACAACTCCCCACCGCTCGCAAAGTTAACATCTTCATCAAGACTCTTCATCGGCCTCTCCAAGTTTTCCTCGACTCAAGATTCCCCACCATACTCATTACCAAGCCCATTCCTTACGCCAGTGCTTACGCACTGGTGGTTGAAATATTACAGGAGGCTCACATTGTAGTGAGACCAAATTACTTTACTTTGGTTCATCTTAATATTTGTATCGAATATATGTATGTATGTCCCTGTGTCATTTATCTCGTTGGGTTATTAAACGGTCCCTTATCGCCTCAGACACTGACTTCGAGTAAGACGAGATAAAAATATATATTCTGTTTCCAGTCTAGAAAAGATATTCATTGTCGGATCGGAGTTTAAAGAAATCTGAGGGTTGGGACTGAAGAGTTATAGAAAGCACTATAATCTGTTTCTCACGTTGATTACTATACCCTCAGATAAAATATTGAATTCATATTAGTGATATGCTACACTCAAGTAAGTTAAAATGGCAGGGTATATTTCTTGCAAAATTATGAAAAAGTAGTATATCCCATTGGTTTTCTGAAAGCTTTCTTCATTTTCGTCCATTTTTGCTCAATTTTTTGGTGTGAATTTACAGCATGATCTTAAAAACTTGTTTAGTTACTGCGTTGGTGGTGGTTTGCTAAAATTTTCACACTAATTCTAGTGTCAGATATACTCGTATTTCAGGGCAGTTTTTCCTACGGAAGTAAGTAAAAAGCAAATACTTGATGAAAACAGTCTAAGTTGTTTTATAAAACTTAGGTTATTAAACTTAATCTAACAACCAAAAAAATCTTTTAACATTCTTTAAAATATCTTTTTTACATGACCATACTTTAATGAAACAGTTCTAATAAAATAAATTCCCGTTACTCTTTTTCTTCGACTACAAAAATGAG
Source organism: Trinorchestia longiramus (assembly GCA_006783055.1). Lineage (NCBI taxonomy): Eukaryota > Metazoa > Arthropoda > Malacostraca > Amphipoda > Talitridae > Trinorchestia > Trinorchestia longiramus. Next base: position 29,919 of record VCRD01005014.1, read on the forward strand.
CTATGCCAAAACACGTTACCTTAACATTTATGTGATAAAATATTAATGACATGTTTTACTAATCCATACAAGTTCAACTTATTAATGTGTCGATGACCCGTACAAAAAATTTAATGTAAATCACATAGATCTCGTAGAAACACAGATGACGGACATTAGACAACGCCTCAAAGTGCGTGAGACCAGCGAAATTACACGCCTTAACACCCCAATTGCCAGTCATCACACTCGAAGAATTCAAACAAGCATAGCAAAAATTTACACAAGAAGCTCCTGGACACACAAATCCCAACGTATCACTTAAAAACCTCCCTCTTAACATGCTCCGATACTTGCTGTACAGAGAGGGCCACAAAAAAGTTTCATTTTTTTCAAATACTTATAGCAGAGTAACTAATAGTAGTAGAAACTTCAGCGTGATCTCATTTTCACTGTCATTTATTGTACTTTGATTAATCAGCATTTTTTATTCATAAACATAATTTACGAATAGCTAACCAAAAAGGGAGGATTATTTTTTCGCCCTTGCACGATGGTAATTCTACGCTAAAAACGATTTACTATTATTTAAAATCGCAGTAAAAATGCACCATTGATACATCATTCCTATTTTTGGGACCGTTCTCAATGCAATTTCACTTCACAATAGTAGAAATTAAATTCTTCACCATCGACCCTTAACAACACAACTGATATTAGACCAGTGTATATTCTTGGTCATAACATTCAATGATAACAAAAATGTCGCAGATGTCATTCAACTATTTCATAATCATTTTGAAAGGAGAACTGTAAGCAGCCTACTGTGAGAAAAACTGTTGGAAATTTGTTTACACATGGAACAATACTCAGTGAAAACAAGGATAATTCCGGAAGTTGTTTCACGAGAAAAAACCAGAAAACATCAAAATGAAACGCAGCCTAATTGAAGAGAATGAAAACTTTTCAAGTTGACGACATGGAACAAATTTATCTTGGTCAACAGTTTATTGCTGGAGATTTAGTTTATTTTCCTTACAAACCAAGGATTCGTCACAAATTGTTAGAAAATTATCTCGATAGAAAAACAACGTGTTGCAGATGGTTTATGGAGAGACATGAAAGATTTTTGAAACCTTCGTTGTATCAGACGAGGCGGCTTTCCATGTGAATGGTGTTGTTAATTGCCAAAATAATGGATCATATTTGTCTTACACGCAGCCACCAAAAAATGTTTTTGAAAAAATGATTTCCCAAGAAAAAAATTGAGTTTGAATTGAGTTATCTGGGTCTGGCCTCGTTATTCTATGAAGGGAATTTGAATGGCAGTAAATATGCCTAGACATGCTCAATGAAGAAATAATTCCGCAGCTACAGGCTGGTTACGGGCGTATATTCGACAGAGTGTGGTAGGCGCAAGATGTAGCACCATGCCACAGAAATATTCGAATAAAGAACACTTTAACAAAAGTTTTTGTAGAGCGTGTCTTTGAAGTTGAACATGCGGTAGAATAGCCACCGCGCAGTCACGATCTGAGTCCGTGTGATTTCTTGCTTTGGGGTCATCTCAGAGAGAAAGTTTATAGAAGACCTCCAACAGACCTGGAAGATTTACGTGATCATATCATTCGCTATATGAATGAACTTAAAGCAATCCAGCAATTATAAGAATATCAATGAGAGAAATGAGAGTCTGTGTTATAAGTGAATCGAAACATCAGTGGTCATGTTATGATGAAAACATTCTGTACTTGTGTGTAAGTAAAAAGTGCATACTTCATTTAAAAAGCTCATAACTGATATTTTTTCCTTTTTTTATTCGCTGTTTATTATGTAAGTAAAATTACAGATTGAACTTTTAGAATTACCCTCGCGCAATGGCGAAAAAAATCGTCCTCCCTTTTCGATTACCGGTTTGTAAACTCTATCTACGAATTCAAAATGATTTTACCTGTTATTATTACAATAAATGGCAGTGACCATGAAATTACACTAAAGTTTCTACGACTATTAGTTATGTAGTTATAAGTATTTGAAAGAGGATTTTTTTGGCAACCCTGTATATATTCAACAACGCAATCTCTGCGGGATACTTCCCTACTAAACCCCGATGATTTACCTCCCGAACCGTCCATCTCACAACACGAAGTAAAAAACTACCGTCCAACATCACTACTCAACATCCACATAAACTTATCGATAAAACTCTCGCTTACAGACTCACAGACCATCTTACTATACAGAACATGTACAACAACACACTACACGACTTACGATATGGAAGAGGAACACACACTGTTCTTGCCATACTACACGAGACGCTGCACATCCATCAAACCCAAAGGAGCAAAATCAACGTCATCCTATGAGACATATTCTAATACTCAAGATCTGCCACAGAGGTCTAAAATTCAAACTTTTGGAATCAGACATTTAACCCCTACTCACAATTTTTTTTTCAGACTTCCTTTCAGATGGCACCGCAGTAATCTGGATCGCAAACAACATAGAGCAACGTTTTAACATATAATCAGTGATGACACGAGGAGCAGTTTCCCTCAGCACTGTATAACTTCAACACACATGACCTTTCTCCGTCCTTACCTAACACCGATTACATCGCATTCGCTGATGACATCACACAGAGCACATTCGGTCACAACTCCTATAACATGGCACACAACTAACAACAAGGAAAAAAGCTCAGATCAACGTTTTTGAAAAGAAATGGATGATATAAACGAACACAAACAAATTCAAACGTAAAGCTATCAGCTATCCACAAGAAACAAAAAGTGCATGGAGACGGTACGACCCTCTCATACGACAAATCAGGCAAAGTTTTAAGTCTCCAGCTCAGCAGCCAGGGATGCACTTCACACGTTACATAGAGGAGAACAATAGCACTTAACAATCTCTTACTCCTATACCACTTCAAACACATGCACCCTGACACGAAACAAACTTTACCTAGCCTTCGTACGTGTGCCCTCAATTACCCATTAATTCCACTTTACACATTATCACCAACTTCCAATTCACAACTGCAGCGTATATAAAAGCAAGCCACAAGATTCATTATAAACATTGAACAACAAGACTTTAACACTGAACAATACTTGGAACAGCAGTGTAAACTTGCATCCACAACTGGAGCTGACCTCACATTCCTACACGAATCCAGACAAATACCACACAGAGCATTCCTAAGCTCAAAAACCAAAATACAAAGTCCCTTTTCATCGCCGAAATACACATAACACCCCACACCGATGCACCTAGCAATAGTCACCCTTCTGGGTTACCACAACAAAGAACGTCAACTAGACGTCAAGCCCCAATCGGCTACAATCATAGTTTGTTTTTGCCCGCTATCAAATTTTGTTTTGTACGCTTTGTCCTAACTAGTTCCATGCCCCTCTATCACCAGCGCCGGTCATCAATGTAATAACAATGAGCACCTAACTCCTTATAGAGACTATCCAAAGTCCTGATGGGTGATATAATCCCACTCACAAACAAACCTCATGGACATACCTCTACCACTCAAAACACGTGAGCAATGCGCTCATTTCTGTTCCCTTCCTAGTATCCTTTTCCATTACATACCTTTAATTAGGCGCACCCTGTGCGAAACTCTCCCTCATATCTTTCCTACTGGCACCGACTACCTCCGTTCTCATCTCAAAGCCAAGTCTGAGTTCAGATTTATTATGAAGTTGAACTTCTATGGATCAGTGAAACATGCCATAAACATTTTATCACATAAATGATAAGGTAGCGTGCTTTAGAATAATTCATTTTTGTAATTGAAGAATTAGAGTAACAGGAATTTATTAATTAGAACAGGTTCATTGAAGTACGGTCATGTAAAATAGATATTTTGATGAATGATGAAAAATTCCTTTTTTGATTGTTAGACTGTAGGTCAAATATGGTTGAAACAACTTAGATTTTTTCAGTGACTGTTGGCTGTGTTTGCTTATTTTGGTAAGAAAAAACTACCTTGAAATACATATATCTGGAATTAGAATTAGTGTGAAAATTATTGCGAAATACTACCAACGAATTACTTAGACAATTTTTTAAGATCATACTGTACATTTTAACAAAACTAGAAGAAAATGAATGAAGCTCTCGGAAAACGAATGGGATAAACTACTTTTTCATAATTTCAGTAGTAATGTACCTAGACATTTTAACCTATTTGAGTGTAGCATCATATCGGTTATATGAGTTCAATATTTTATCGGAGAGCATAATAATTAACACGACAAGGAGAATCTGGGCCTACTTGCTACTTAATTATTTTCCACTTATTAAAAATGAGGATGGACGACTACAATTACGTTCTATCCTTCGTAGTGATGTAATGAAGAAACTACAACGTAATGAGCATTATAAATGCTGCCTACATAGTTTTAGGACAGGTACAAGGACTATTATAACCACGACGTGCACCGCCATGTAGCTGACTACGGTAGCGGAGGCCAGTTCACTGAGTTCAGTTAACCTCCATCTGTCATAGTGTGAACATTGTCGTAGTCTGTCGCTCGGTTTGAATCGGACATTGTTGTTTGTTTCGAGGCACATTGCTGCATTTCCACAGGCACTGCTTCCTGTCTGCTATCTCCAAAACCTACATCCCTCCCGGCGAAAATGGAAGACCAACAACTGAGGTATTTTCTTCAGAAGGATAAGATTAGTTCATTTGATGCCTTCAAACCTGAACGTAACCTGCAGAAGCAATACAAGAACTTGATTATTTCAAGATCGAAAGAAAGGCTTGTGTGTTTGTTCATGACTGACAACTTCAGTGAGTGCAGCCTGTCTGTGATTTTCGAAAACAAGCCCTCTTTGTTTTCCCCACTAACGCTTTGTGCGTTCAAGAACGGCATTAATGTACCACTGTTTAAGATACTTCATCCCAACAGTGGTTTGAGATTGTATACGCAGTCCGACGAAACTGTGCGCTTGGCAATGAACTATGTATGACAACCCGTTTGACAAAACGATCCAAAATGTTGTCACCCTTCAAGCTCACACGTCAGCCTATGTCGACACCGAGAAGGAGAAGAAGTTGGTATTTTGACGTCTGTTGGAACTTTTATTACAGAAGCAGTTTTCCATGAATGATTAGTGTTTTGCTCTTCAATTATACCCGAAGTGTAATTATGAACAGTTCAGAGACTTTTTGGTGCTGCCATGCAAACGCAACCTGCAGTACATTACTTCATCTATTGTCAAGGACCAAGTGCTGAGGGAAAGATTTGACTAAGTCCAGACACTGCAACAGAAGAATGAGTTTCACTTGGTAGATGAAGTACAGATTTGCAAAAGTGTTTCAATTTCTGGTAGGTTGCTGAGTGGCATGGCCAAGAACAACCGAAACTGCAAGGCCACTTCTATTCTAATCAGTAGGTGTTTGCAGTGCCACAGCCAAGCATCCTCTTGACAACGAGAGTGTTTGGTTTCTCCTTTTTGACACAGTACATTTGCTAAACAACTGGAGCTACATCTGCTAAATAACTGCATCCGCAACAACTGGATCAGTAAGAAGGGCCAGAAGATCAGTCTTGACAATGAAACACGGCATCATTTGCCGACATCAAGGAACTGTACGAGTCAAAGAAAGGCAGTATTCTGACGACTACTACACTCAATTTGCTGTCAACCCTCAAATTTTCTGTCAACCCCTCAGAGAAAGACTAGCAGAAGAATGCAGTCCTTCAGACCTCTGTCAAGAAGGCCCGGTTTGATGAGTAATCGCTGCAGTTTGGTAGGTTTTTGCTTCTATGTCTGTTCCTTCATATGGGTGAATGTTTGTATGTTTGGTTGTTTGCGTTGGAAAAGGTTAAACTATAATCAACTTGTGAAGTCAAAACTGCAGCAACTCGGTTTTTTATAAATTGGCCACTAAGCTCATACAATAATACATGTCAAGTCCGATTAAAATTGGTATTTCAAAGCATTACAGTGCTTTAAACCATTTAAAATTCACTGTAAAATCGTACTACCCCTTTTATTGCTTGAAAGAAGTAATTTTTGATGAATTTGTCCGATAGAAAATGTTATGTTACTAAGAATGCAATGGCCTCCGCTACCGTAGTCAGCTACATGGTGGTGCACGTTCTGGTTATAGTAGTCCTTGTCTAGGTATTAGCTAGTTGTCCACAATTCAAGGAATCTACATGGTCTGGGGGGTAAGTAATCCGCTTATTAAGTATCAATAAAATGCTCTAATTCGATGAAAAATTAGTGCATTGAAAAAGCAAACAAATGATCGTCTCTGTACGCTCTCTGACCACTTCTGAATCGATGAAACCACTTCCCTACCTTAATAAGCCTCAATACGTCCTCTGAACTTACCGCACCTCTTCTTGACGACCTTTCTTGAAAGATAGATGAAAACCACCTTGATACGCTCAATCATCTCCACCTTTGTTATTCATGAGGTTCGATTGATGTTTCGTTCGACTGCACTCTGTATAAAAAATTCATTGGATTGGGGACGGGTGAGTTGGGATGTCAGACATCAGGAAAAGCAAAGTCATGGTAGTTTTCTGACAGCCATTTCGGTGACTGAATGATCCTGCCTGGTAGCTATTGCTCCAATGTTATAGTCGGAAGAAAGTAATTCACGTCTTACCTTCCTGACAAAGTTGTAGTTCACTTGAAGCTACTTTGCAATAACGGAATTATGGTATCCGGCGCGAATTGACATCAATAATGTTTACCTTTTTCGTAGATCTGAGAAGTTAAACTCCAACACTGGTGCCATGATTGAACGTAGAAATAGTACTGACTCTATTGATGACCTAGTTCAATTTTTGCAGCATGAAGAGGGATAAGCTGGCCACAGAATGTTCCGAAGAAAATGACTTGTGTATCAGCCGCAACATGTATGATTTATAAATATACAATTATTCAGGGGATTTCAGTATTCTTTGAACAAAGTTTGACACAAGTTTCCTGTAGGTTAATTAAGCATGATTTACTTTAAGAAGAAGCATCCAAATATGTTTGATTTAGAAGTTACAGAGGCTGGAAATGTTTAAGTACGATTCAATAAAAAATCCCACCTTTGCATCAAAAATGTTTAGTTTAAAAGTTATTCTGACATATAAGCGAGAGCTTCTCGTCTGTAAATAGAAAATAAAATTCAACATAGGTGCATTTTCTAAGAATGCAGAATTTAAAAATGAATTAGTTTTCATGGCAGATGTTCAAAATTGCGTCCATCTATTGCGATACATGCGTGAAGGTGGTATCAAAATGATTGACGAACAAGTGCGAAGACACAAAGAGCTACCACAATATTCGCACAGGCATCAATAATTCTGTTAATAAGTTCTTCCCCGGGTGGAACTGGTGTTTCGTATACTGAACTTTTTTGGTGTACTTGAAAGTAGAAGTGTATGGGCGTCATATCAGAGGAACTAGGATTCCAAAAAATTGGTCCGATAAGACCAATCCAGCAGTTTGGCTACCGATCATCCAATAATTGGCTAACAGCGATTATGAAATGTGTAGGTGCACCATAATTTTGAAACCAAATGCATCTGCAATGACCAAGGGAACATCTAGTCACCGAAAATTGAGATGTAGAAGTGAAAAGTTGAATTAAATCGTGCTTTAACATTTAAAGTCTTCGTAACTTTTAAACGGAACATTTTTGGATACCCCTCCATAGAGTAAATTATTGGTAAAAAGTATTTGGGCATTATTATTTTCCTTCTGTAATTCTTTAAATTTATTCTTCTAGAACAATAATTGCCTAAAGAACATGCCAGAATAACCAGATGACATTGCGGCGATACGTGCTCTCTCTGTACATGATGACAGCATAAATATGTAATAATTACGAGCATTAATTGAATTTTGTCAAAGTGAATGTATTACATACACATTTTACGTTAATTGAAATGCAATGAATTATTCATAACGAGAGAGAGACGTCGTAAGTTGGAGGAATCCAAACCCCCTGATATCAAATGATATATTTTATGTTAATAAGGCCAACACAAGAAAGGAATAAACACAATTAATAAGCTTATAATTTAATGGAAAAACATACGAAAAAAACACATAACTTTGTTATGAAATCAATGTGATCTATCTCCTCAAATCACCCAATTCCACTCACAATAATAATTTAAATCATAAAATGCACAGTGGTTGCGGAATTGAAACACTGTTTCATCTAACGACACATCTCAAATACACGTGAACATGTCAAAATTCACAGAAGATCACCCTGATCCTATCACTTAATCTTGATACTTAACCAAATACACTTTCATGAATTAATAATCACTGCAGTCCCATTACCCAATTTCACTGACAATAATGCTCAGTTCACTCTCGAATAATGACACGAAGAATTGCGTTGCACTTCGTTCACTGCACGTACCAAAGCACGAATTCGGTTGAGTCCTAACGCTAGGCGCCGGCACATCCCGTTGTTTACACTATATGTATGCTTCTCCCACTGGTTCTCAACCTCCACTGGGTTAAAGGGCACTGGGTTATTATTTCCACTTGGTTCCTGTTATCGATATCCCGAAGTAATTACGTAGACATCAAATCCAACTTGATACTGAAATTCCGAGCCTCTCCGAGTTAATTATCGGCGAAACTTTCCCAAGTTTATATGAACTTTTCAAGAATCCAGTTACTTCAAGAAATAGTAGTTGTAGTAGTGGTAGTAGAAATAGCAGTAGAAGACGTAGCGGTAGCTGCTTTAGCAGTTCTAGTGGCTCCCTCCATCACTCCGAGTCATCTCCAGTTTTTTGCTTCCTTGAATAGAATAGAATAGAATAAGGCAATAGGAACGAGCCGTTTGGCCCATTCTTGGTTCAATACCGAAGTCCCATGCCGTCTAAAAGTAAATCCATCAGTCATGCGCGTACACCTTAACCACGTAAGTCAATTTAGTCGTGTGCACACATATCACTCACGCATAGGCGTTTATGTCACGAGCATTTATCTCAATCATACATTAACCTTAAGGAGT
>VCRD01005015.1:0-24292 GCA_006783055.1 Trinorchestia longiramus
AGCGTTGATTGCATAGTAGTCACTCAGGGCTGATCTGCCTGAAGCAGCACTGTAATTCCCATACAGAGGAGACTGGCCCTACAACACAATATTACCATCAATAATAGTTGATGAATTAACTAACATCAATGAAGGGTATTTATTAGACAATATATGAATATTGAGTAGCAAAATTTCATTCACAATAGATGTTAAGCTCAAGTTAAAATATTAACATAAAATGGGATGAATTAAACCTCATCTTAGTTTACAAATGTACTAATGAAAGTAATATTAATATAAAGGACCACAGAGCTGATGTAATATTGAACACAAGGAGAAATTGCCAACATAAATTGCTCAAATTGTTTAAAATTCCAATAACAAATTTAGTATGTATCAATGAAATTTCATTATAAATAACATAGTTACTTTAACGACCATTAAAATAACAGAACTTTAAAACTATTTACTATACACTTTCACAGTTGAATTGTTCTTCTGCTAGGTCTTACACAACATATGTTAACAAAAGCTAAGTAAATTAATTTATCGTGATAGTAAAATGAAAAGCACTTCTCTATTACTTGTAAAATATTTTTACACTCATTAAGTTAACTTGATATTCAGTTTCTGATGCCTCTCTACACAAATATCCAGTTTCTGATACCTCTCTACACAAATATCCAGTTTCTGATGCTTCTCTACACAAATATCCAGTTTCTGATACTTCTCTACACAAATATTCAGTTTCTGATGCTTTTCTACACAAATATCCAGTTTCTGATGCCACTACACAAAACCTCATATGGAACAAGATGGAGAGCTAATTCAACACCAAATCCAGAATAATTTGCAATGTTTTTCTATGGAACTTTGACATCTCGGAAGAAAGTACGTCAGTATCCTGTATTTCCTCATGTGTTGACTAAAAAACTAGGTCAACACACAATGAATAAAAATTTCCATTTGTTTAAAATTTTTTAGGTATCTCATTTTACTGAAACTTGAAATTATAATTTAAAAAAAATTTGAAGGTATTGCCCAGCATTAGGGTTTAGACATCCAAATTTGGGGGTGCTAAAGTGGCTAAAATTCTGAAATTCAATTTATGAAATGCTTTAATAGAGCTCATTGGAATGCTTGAGAAATATTAATCAATATTTCTCAAATAACAAATGCAAGATGAAACCTTAATAGGCACACACCTCAGTGGCCTTCCTAGGCTTGGGTGGAGGAGTCGGGCCCAGTCTTCCTCCACTCCCCGGGGACGACTGAAGAGCAGCACCCGCATCACCAGGGTTCAGTTTTATGTTACTGAAGTCTGTCACAATTTCATTGAACTGATTTCTTTCCCTGTCTCCTGAACTGATGGAGCCATATGTGTTGCTGTACATTTTCCCTTCTTAGTTCTAATACAAAACAGCATCTGAACATAATAAAAGATTCATTAATACATGCATGGTTTAGAGTGTATAATGCCCACACTAATTCATAAGTGAATGAACAATTATTACACCATATTTTAAAGGTTTTTTTTATTTAGTCCATATAAAAGAGCAAGAAAATAAAATGTCATACCTAGTGAAAATTACTTTTAGAAACTAGATAATGCTACAAAAATACTAGAGCTACATGTGTGTTGCAAAACTAAAAACCAACAGTAGAGGATACCATTTTCCATTAAAACAAAACTATGTCAATTAGAACTATATAAATATACAATAATAATCAAGTCATTCAAACAAAGAATGGTTGGTGAATTTAAATCTCCAACTTTACTTTTTTTTACAAATGGGTAGCAATATCAAATCACACAACAGAAGTCAAAAACTTTAACTAGGAAAAACTGAAGTAATGACTACTTTGTATGTTTAATGGAACTTTAGACAGGTTTACAACATGTACCATTTTCTTTTTGTGCACCTTTTTGCTCACATATTTGGCTTTGCACTCCTTAAACAATAAATTGAAGGGTAACAGCAGTCAAAGCCTTAGTTATGGCATTTAATTCTTTCTAAACACACACACATAAAACTGGAACCGAGGGCCTACAGCAGTCAGGGACATAAATTAAGGTGGCATCCAATGCAACTTTTAGCTGCAAATAAAAATAAATTATACACACAACTCCCAGAAATTTCAGACTTTTTATTTTTAATGGTTCACTAACAGAAATTTTTGGGACAAAACTACACCACTGAATAAACGATTGGTGAGGCAAGTAATAATGCTTCCAGTACAATAGTCCTATCTCAGACGCTCAAGGAACTTATCAGTGGTCCAAGATTAGGAGGGAGTCACACCTGCACACTATGGCCAATGATTCATCGGGGAACTTGAGACGGACTTTGATTTGAATCATCATCTATTGTAAGACCAATTTTTTAACATAATACCGTTTAAGATGAGTATTTTGTTATAAAACTTCATTAATAAAGTGCTACGTATAAAGTCAACTTGGCCAGCCCGAGCAAGCCAGACCTCTAATTGATCACACATACCGGACAACTCGATTGCATCCGGTTAGGGTTTGGTCTCCGAGACACTTTTTTTTCTGACACATGTTGATCTGAGCCGTAAAAAAAATATAGATTGTAAAGTAGCATAGTAGTAATTTGTAAGATTCTAATAAGGGTTTCATCAGTTTTTATATTGTTAAGTTTTAAAATTTTTTTAACGCATAAGTGTTTTTGACTTCCCAGTAATGCTAGTTACAGTCATGCAAAATCGCATTAATCTTAAATTACGTTACGAAACGACGTAACTTTTTACTGCAGCCATGTACAACTATTTATTTTAGCATAATGTATTGTACTTTAATAGCAGGTTTTTAGATAAACTATTATCTAACTCACGTATCAGATTTCATAGCATGAAGTCAGTTTATAATAATGAATCCATTGTCATAATTTTCCTTAGTTACGTCCTTGGTAACATATTTGTTAAATGCTATTGTACACTGAGTAGCAACATGACCGAAAAATTCTTAGCAGTGAGGCAACTGACAAGCTTTTCTTGTTCTACAGTAAAGCTCATTTCATCACCTACTACCATCTTCGCATAAAAAAAGAGGCTAGTACTTCGGTAATGAAATATAAACTTGTAACTTACTCTATTGACGATATAAGGTATGAGAATCAATACTTCCCAGGAAAATTTTAAGAGTTCTATAATTCCACAAGCATATCAATGTGTTGTTGTCGAAAGTTATAAAACGAACAGCTTGCACTAAATCCTCTTCAATACTCTACACACCCAGCTACACTTATCAAGGCTCCTATGAGTCTGAGCATACAGGCTACCATTATAAATATTCGAAAATGTCCACCTCGAGGAAAAGGTATAGTAAAATATATTGCACAAAAAGTAGATTTATTAGAGAACTTCATAGGTTTACACCTTCTTTTTCTTCCTTGGATTTTCATCACGTTCCTCTTCTTTCTTTTTCGCAGCTGCTTGTGCTTCCCTTCTTTTCTTCTCAGACTTGATCTTCTTGACAAGTCGCTTGCCAAAGGAGCGCGGACGCTTGCTCTTTCGCTGGGCATCCAACTCTTTGAATTTCTTCTTCATAGCAGCTCGCTTCGCCTCACGAGCCTTCTCCTTCTCTGTCATAGCTTTCTTCTTATTCGCAGCTGCAAACAAACAAGTTTCTTTTATATAATATTCACTAATTAACATTCAAAAACTAAAATTAAAAGACCGAAATAAAATCCGATGGAAGACAGGTGATGTGAGCGAACTGAGCAATAAGATAATATATGTTAAAATGTAGACAAATAACACCTCACTCGAAAGACTAAAACAAAGGAAAAAAATTCTTAAATGTAGATTGAAGCACAAACGAAGAGAGAGAGGCGTCGGTAAGAGGTTTTCTATTGAAATAGCCAGAGTGAGAGTTAGAAATCGCAAGAAAAAACGAGCGCATGTAAGCTGCTAAATCACTAAGGTTATCCCAAGTCAACACTGCACTAGAGAATTATAGAACGCATTTGACACTCCATAAGTCAGCATTCCTAAAGCTTTGATTCTTAAATGTATTTATAGTGCAGTGACGGCTATTAAAATGTTAGATTGAAACAACGAACATCCATGGGCCTAACACTAAACTAATTAGCAAAAAACGAAGACTACAGGCACAAAAGAAGACCTTTACACTATCTGCCGGCACACAAATATTGTACGTATAATTAACTTTATCACACAGTTGTCGGATGCCTATCATCTTTCCCAATGCAAGAAGCCCGAAAAATTTCCTTGAAAAGTACTCACCAATTTCAGCCTCCTCTTCCTTTTCTCGCTTCCTCTTAGCAGGATGTCCGAATGTTACTGCAAGGAAAAACCAAGTCAAAATATTGTACTTCAGTCAAGCTACAATTGGCGTACGTGAGCTAGTTCCAGTAAATGACCAACTTACCTGATAGTCCTCCTTTTTTAAAAACTGCGAGAAGTAACTATTTATTCAGCGTCAGTTAAAATATCACGCATCATAAATAAAGTCAACAAATGCCGCACATATTTACGATAGTAAGAAACATTATATATAACTTTCATTTCATACAATTGTGTATACATATGATACCAAACTTCTGCACACGTGTGAGACGAACGTGGAAAAGAAAAAAAGTTGTTCCCTGTTGCACTACAGTCCGTAGCTATACAATGAGAACTGGTACCTCTACCAATTATATTACAGAACACATCAAGGTTACAATCAAGGTTAATACAGAATGCAGCTGAAGAAAACCCAATAAAGAATGCAGTTCCAGAAAACCCAATACAGAATATGGCTCAAGGTAACACCGCGGAACATAACCGTCATATGACATTCTGATTAAGACTTGTCGTATTAGCACACCTCATCAGAGACCACTTCAATAAAGTTATAGCCACCAAATGATCCATCAGGCGTCGCTAACTCTATAGCAATGAGCAGACCATACAACTAATATCTTCATGGAAAAGGGTAATTCTGATGCAGACACTACTAGCTTCGCTCCACAACCAGCATTGAAGAACAGAAAAAAGAGAATTTCACACTATCACTAACAGTTATCAGGTTCTTGGCCGACAGCGTCTTTGAAGTACTGAGCCTCGTCTTCTTCACTCTCAGTCTCCTGCTCACTCGGCGACTCATCGTTGTTGCTTCTCTGTTTCTTCTGAAGAGCTTTCTTCTGCATCTCTGCTGACATTCCAGCAATGCAGCGTTGCTTATGCTCCTCTGCAGCGGCCTTTTTACGCTCAACGTTCTCTGCCTGTTGCTTCGCTCGCTCAGCCTTCTCACGCCTGCGCACAATACATTTTTTTCAAGCATTTCATTAACATTAGGAAAAGCAGCAATTATTTTATCATGCGAAAAAATAAAATTTGAGTAGGAACACTATAATAAGGCAAATTAAAGTAAGATTACACATTTTCCTTTGCTCTAATTTACATACATAACTCCTCTTATATTTAATATACACACAACTTTCCCCTGGTATTGAACATGCATATGTAAGCATTGCCGCTTATTTGGCATAGACATAAAACGCACATTTTCTTGGCGCGGCGCTCAGCACGCAGCTGCATCTCCTCTGGAGCCACAGTCACCTTGCTGTGGTAGAGAACATCGCCACCCAGCAGCCCCGTCTCAATCTTCTGCACCTGCAAGCACCAGGTCTATGTCAGCAACTAACAAATAATCTCACTTCAAGAGATGAAAATGTAATCTAACATGAAAACAAAAATGACATCTAAGATAGAAATGTAATCTAATATGAAAACAAAAATGTAATCAATATGAAGACAAAAATGTAATCTGAAATGAAAACAATAATGTAATCTTAAATGAAAACGAAAATGTAATCTAAAATCATAACAAAAAAAGAATCTAACATGAAAACTAACATTTAGTGTCGCTAAGATTAAAAGTACAGGTGTCCCCAAAAAATATATCCATATTTAAAAGGCTGTAGTTAGAATCCTAGTGGTATACATAAGGTGGGTAACAACGTATTCTAGATACAAAATAAATCCCAAGATCTTAGAGGCCACCAGCTTGGTCGACTGGTGAGCGAATCTGCTTGCGAGCGGAAAGACCCGGGTTCGAATCCCGCTCCCGACCTGGTTGACGCGGCTAGAAATACGGCATGGGACTTGGGTAAACAACCGAATAATTATCGAAGTAATTATCCGACCCAAGAATGGGCCAGAAGGTTCGTTCCTATAGCCTCATTCTATTCTATTCTATTCTAGGCACTTTCAAATGAAACCTGTCCCAGCCTCCTAGCACCAGTAGTATTTCAACGACAGCCTGTGGCCCATACACACCTTGAGGGTCATGCGTGGTCCAGCATCCTTTAGCTTAACGGAGCTCTGTTGTGAACGCGGCCGCTTCAGCTGCTTGTTTCCCAACTGATGCTTGAGATCCACCTTGCTGTCCTCCTCACACTCGCTGTCTGAGGCCAAGCCGTCTCTGCAAGCGTTTTCTTATGAGCAATGCAGACCTCACACAAACAAATATACTGCTCCTTACTGGGACTTGAGTTCTGATACATGCCCAAGCCAGCAAGGTAAAAATACATAGAGTTAAGAATTATGAGAGAATTCTTTTTCATATTCTGGAAGAGAAGATGCAGACAAGACCTAATCACTCACTGAAATTCATGGACATGATTAAGTAACTTAAACTACATTGTACGTGGGAAATTTTTTACCAAGACGGATGAGTAAATTTCAAAATAATAAGCCATAAAAACATTACAAATTAATTATTATATCAGGTCATTTCACTGAGTAGAAATGACCATCAAAATGTCAACTATCTCCTGACACACTCTTAACATTTTCAAAATTTGAAATTTCTTGAAGTTGCACGGAAGACGTTGACAATTACGAATTGGAGCAAATAAACATAGAACGCAAAAAGTGATAGAAAATCCTATATACAACTGACAGACTTGTCTGACGAAATCTTGCTAATATGAATCCAGGAAGATTAGTCATTTAGTTCTGACTGACCATTGTAAACAGATAGAAATGAGAAACAATGCAATAGAGTGCACATTAGACTGCATTAGAGTGCTGTGTAGACTGAATTCTACACAGCATAATTTTGTACCAGCACAGATGGTGAATGATTACCAAAGAAAACACCGCATGAAATAAAAACGAATTAAAAAATAACACACCACAACACAACCCTCATGTCAAACGGAATGACTAAAGTTAAGTTTAGAATAATGAATACAACCACTCGAGCCCCGTAGGTGACTATGTCTTAACTGACTTGTCTAAAGCGTCCTCGATACTCTCGAATTTATGAAGGTCTGGAATTTTGTTTTTGTTGACAAGCACAGAGATGAGCTTAGAGGCCGTGGAGCTGGTCAGGTGGATGGCGTAGTGGCGGAAGTCAAGCAGGTCTGTGGCAGGGTCGTAGTACAGCATGCAGCATCTCTTCATGTTGCTGCAACTCGACTGCTCAGCGCACCAATTCAAGAAATCAGTACAGATTTTTCATCATGCTTTGTATGTAAAATTAGTATGTAACGTAATCAGCAAATATTTTTCATTACAGCTTTGGATTTAAAATTACGACCCGGCATAAATTACAATAACAATTAAGAAAAATTTCCCACAGTGAAGTTAAAATTAGAAACCGACATAAATGTAAAAAAGAACAGTAGAGATTTTTCATCAGACATTGTATTTGCATTTTATCTTATTATAAGGATCAGATCTCACACAAAGTTTGAGGCTCGATTTGTCATTTACTTTAATAAGAATTTATAAGTTATATACAAGCTTTTTTTTCCCAACGGCCAACATCTATTGTGAACTTTCAACGGCCGTATCAGCATCAACAAGGAAGGCTAAGAATTATCTCACCGTATCAAAGTTCAAACAATAAAAAAATTCTCATGTACGAAATTTCACCGCCTCTTAAGTAGGTTAGAGTTTTTATAGTTGATTAATACCATTTGTCTCCCTTCACCTACAACGTTAAAGGCATGAAAAAGTCTTCAGAAATGAAATAAAACAGAAAACAACCCACTTGATCAGGGAGAATTTTAGGGAATATTTGAAGCATAGACGAGGCAACCAGCTGGAGATGCTTGGGCCCAGCGTTTGGTTGTAGGTTGTTCATCATGAGACACGGAGGAGTCAAGCGTGGCACTGGGGGCAGAGCTGTGGGTCTCTTCTGGCTTGCCCGTACGTCCTTCATCAGTGAGTACTCGCTGATTCTGGTCAACAATGTACACACAAATGCATGATGTGACGATGTACACACAAATGCATGATGTGACAATGTACACACAAATGCATGATGTGACAATGTACACACAAATGCATGATGTGACAATCTACACACAAATGTAAGATGTGACAATGTACACACAAATGCATGATGTGAGCGAGACTTGGACAAGTCAACATTAACTCCTCTTTTATGCAGAATTTGCTCTACAGTACAGTATATATTCATACAGTATATATTCCTCCTTTAACCTTTTTGAGTCTGCCAGGACACATTTTTCCCAGCAGAAACCGAAAGCAGTCTCGAAAGGGTTAAAGGAAAGATAGCAACATAATATTTAGTTGGAGTATCTCTAAAACAAGGTACGTACAAAGCTTTACACAATAACTCTAACTCACGAAAATGTGATGGTGGGGCCACTAGGCATGGTGCACAGCTTCATATAAGCTCCTTCAGAAGTCCTGGTAAAGATAATTGAGTGAGAGATGTGCAGGGGGCCAGATGCTTTAATCAGGTCCCTCACTCTGCTGCTGCGAAGCACCTGTAACACAACCATTTTCTTCCAGTAGCTGCGAATTTGTGAGATCTTAAAGTAAGAAAGCCAACTGGAGAATAATGAATGCTGTAGTTTAACTTGAAACTGTAATGTTAACATTTTGTCATGCCAATGACCATGCACAGAGAAAGCACATACATACAACTCATTTCAAGTTTAGGTACCAAATCAGCAGCAATTTTTCTATTATGGCATTAAATTTCAAGCAGTTAATCTATGGTATGCATTGTGCAAAAGTAATACACTAAAATACCACTAGCAATGACCCTTTGTACAAATTTTCATATAATTCATTTCCTGGAGAATAAAATAGTAATGAGTTTTTAAAAATGATTACCAGCATATTGCATTGCATTAGAGAATTGCATGGCCTCTAGTGCAAACCTTATGTCCACCAGAATTCCAGTATAAAATAAACTTCTCAATTCAGTAGGTAAAATATGATAAGAATATTACATTGAACACTATATTCAACTTGAATAGTCAATGATGTAGCTTTAAAGGAAGAACACATAAGAAATATTGGTCATCCATTATCATAGACATTAATTCTTTCTATTATCATCTCTACATAAGTTAGGAAAGTAGAGTAGGAAACACGTGACAGCTGTGTGTGCTACCAGCTACACTGCCCGTGGCTGCTCAAATATCCCGACACTTAGAAAATATCCTGACATCTTCATATTTTCCTTCCACTCTCCATTTTTAACCTAAGCTCCTAACTACATCTTAGACTGAAGATGATTTCAAGCAATAACTGCATTAAACTCATAGTCACACTGAAAGACAGGTCCTTAGAGCTTTTATTTACAAGAAGCCTTTTGAATGGGGACATTAGCAACCATTAAATCATCTATATGCTAGATGAGCTGACACTGAACTCACTCTGATGGAGCGCACAACACTAGGAGCCAGTGTAGTCTGTAGATCATCCAGCAGTCGCTGAACACCAGTTCCAACACTTCCTCTTTTGATCACTAATAGACGAGGACCTTTTACATCAGATTTGGGGGACTTCACAGCTGTAGGGGTCCTCTTCCCATGTGATTTCTGAGATGTATAAGGTAAATTATTATTACAATACATGTAGTGTGTATTTGGAATTTTATGTAATAATTTGGAGGGGTTAATATTTTTCTATTAATGCTAGATTTGCATTTATAATAGTCTGATGTTAGTAAAAAAGATTTTTATGTTTTGAAAGTAGAGGTTTTTAACAAGTCTTAATGAATGAGACATAACATATGCATTGGAAAACTATTCCAGATTTGGCTTTATTCTTAATGGCACATGCCTTTAAAATAACAGTTACATGTACCATCCTACTTACATGTTCAACATACAACTATGTATTCATACTCACAACCTTGAGAACAGTAAAGTACAAAGAAAAAATAATTACTGTACATATCACTGTACTATGTAGATACTGGATGCAGAAAAGACAACATTATGCCCTAAAGTAGTATTTTGGTGATTTTTACAGGTCTTCTTTATGATTGGTTTTTTAACCCTTTCACCTCAGAGTATATTTGTGTGTGCCATCCAGGGTGAAAGGGTTAAAACCAATCTTAGAAGTAGTTGTGCAGAAAACAATGAGTAAAGCAGTTGAGCTTTAGTACTTTTTGATTATTCAATTATATGAATAAAAATAACTTGTGTCAAAATCAATTCTGATAGTTGCCAAGACATTCTTTTCTTGATACTTTAAGAATATTTAAATTAGTTTAATTCAACATGAAGAAAAATTATAATTGGATATGGTAACTCTTTGTACATGTATGCAATAATTCTTTTCAAGAAGATCCATTTCAATAAAAACCACAAATTACATAATTTTTCTATTCTGACTTAACATATTTTCTTACTTTTAAATCAGACTGGCAAAAGAATTTTTCCACAAAATTTGAATCTATTGATGCAGGACACTCTAGATTAAGATGATAAGTATGATAAGGCCACACTAGCTGCTACTGAACATGATGCCTCCCTCACTATAGGACACACTAGCTGCTACTAAACATGATGCCACCCTCAGCTTGTAAGATCTTGTACAGTCAACAAAACTTCACACACATGAGCAAATATCATCACGTTCAGAAACATTAATGATTTTAACACATTTTTTGAAACAACATCCTTAACTTCTATCTATAATTATTTTGGTAGCAATACTGCAACACTAAGAACATGTACAATACATAAACTTGTATTTTATTCAAAAACAAACATACATGCGTTTTTCACAACTAATATTTTGACAAGTAGAAACAATAGATTATCAGAATGTTACCTTTTAAAATCATTTGGAATTTTACCAAAAAAAATGTAGATCTTACCTTTTTGTTACGTCGCAAACCCATTTTTAATTGCTATCTTATACTACCAAAGAAATCTCTGCAATCAAGTAAATAAAAGAAATTAGGTATATATTAATTAACACAGTACACAAGCTAGTGTAGACAAAATGTAAATCACATTTCAAGTCATTTATATATTACAAAATGACCAACAAATTTTCTATGCAAGGATTAATATTTTTAAAATGAGCAATTAATAATTGAAAATGTAATTAATCTTTAAAAGTAATCAAGGTCATGAGAAGCTGGCCTAGCAAATACCATCTAAAAATAATTATCTAAAAAATCTAATTATCTTATCTAATTATCTAAATTATCTAATCTAAAAAATTAATACAATGCACATAAAATTCTTAAACAACAAACATATTAGCTGATTAACTAATAGCATGCTTTGTTGAAAAGAACCAAACTTGAAGTAGAGATCTACAAACACATCTAAAAAGATTAATTTATATGGAACTAAAATTGAAATCAAGACAGCAAAAATTAATCTTTAGTTATCTATATATCTTTATTTGATATTTAGTTGATTGAAAACTTGTCTATAATAAACAAAAATAATCAAAATTTATCAACAATGCACCAAACTTGATATAAAGTGCACCAAAAACTATTTGCCAATAAACTGAAATTACAAAAACTTTTAGTTTTACCACCCAGAGTTCACTAAAATGGATTCATAGATAAATTTTGAAGACATTCAAATTGAGAAATTCACAGTAAATGACTGCAACACAACTTAGATCTAAATACAGTATTATGAATTAGAATTATTTTCATTGTATAGAACAGTGATCTTCAAACTTTTATCCACCACAAACCCCTTTAAAAGATTTTATTTTTGTACGACCCCTTCAACTTAGGCAAAATAAAGAATAAAACATAAATATAGCAGAAAAATTTGATGCTCATAAAGAAATCGGGTCTACTGGTAATTATTTACGGTAAAAAATGATACATTTTATCCTGAAATAACATTATTACATAAATAAGAAAAGTATAATCCTACAGTTCGCGACCCCCAATGAATGGTCGGGCGACCCACACTTTGAAGAGCACTGGTTTAGAATATTTTCCCTCAATATAACAAGTATTAATCTAAAACCTGCCAACGGCACCCCTTTTTGCTTGAACTCCATCGTCAGAAATTTTGTTAGTTCTATATTCGATGGTTTGCCTATGCTTTCTCACTGCACGTACTAACGATTCTATCGCACATTTACACTGATTTGTGAAATCCTAAACACGCGTGTTCCCTTCTCGGTTCGCATCTCCGCTTTTTTCAGTAATTTTGGACTCTCGTTCAACGTTACGATCCGCAACAGCGATTTGTTCTAGTGAGGCTTTTTCCTAGTGAACCAGGAAGTAAATATAAAATCAGAAAGGATATATAGAAATAAAAGTCAAATTAGTGTATCCCGGACCAGAAATGTTCTTTTATTATGGATTGAAGAAGACTTCCTTCTGCTGAAGAACTATTTTCAGAACCACAAAATGTGGCCCTTTTCCATTCAGGTTATATATGATTAAAACTTGTATGACAGAAAGTATCAAAACACTCACCTCTGTAATGCAAGAGTAAAGTGAAATTAAATAAACCAAGGAGAGATGAAGCTTACCTAAAACAATAAGCAAAACCCACATAAATCCATTGCAGTGTGTGTGCCACTCACCCACTGGTGATTAACCCGCAAAGTATCTAAGGAATGTACACTGACAAGGACAAACTTTAAGCGTCTACCTCTCACAGTATAACGAAATAAACTTGTTTCCCCTAAGAAGGGTCAGTCACCTAAATTACGTTAGAAAGTAATGGTATTATGGAATAACACAACCCTTTAGTGTGGCTTGCATGTCCAGACATAAGTTAGCGACACATATAACATATAGCAAAACTGTTACTGCAGTAGACGACACGAGTATGATGAATGATTTCCAAAATAACTACAACAAATTCAAATTCTTAACTCATGACGGATACAACTATAGCAGCTGCAGCACGACAGCAACATGTTCAGATGTGAACTTCCCATGCACAGGAAAATGAACTCGAGTAATGTACTGTCAAGGTGAGCTTATTATTGTTCTGCTACGAATTAATGCCATATTGGCTGCGAAACAAGTATTTCCTACCAATACATCGTAAAATTCATGTACTGGTATGAGGTTGTGAAGATACTGAATAATACTAGTGAAAGCGTTCTACCTCAAAGCTCCTGCTTCCATTAAGACAGCACAAGATCTTCCAGGCAAAATATTTCTGCTATTTTATTCAAAGGTACACCAAAAAATAGGACCACAAATATATTTATTAAGAGCACAGAAATTTTCTTTTAAAGTAATGCCCTAAATGCTAAAATTATGTCATTTAGCAAAAATACATTTAGATGTAAAGCAGCATGTGTTCCGAGTATTCAGATTACAAAATAGTAAGAATTTCAAGATAAAGACGTACGTAAAATTTAAAATAGCTTTCAACAACTGAACGGTACAAATGATTAATATTCCTCATTGTAAGAGCAGCTTAGTCAACTGCAACATACAAGTAGTGCAGAAGCCAACTAGAAACATAGAAAACACAACAAGAAATTCCCACATCAATAAGAAAAGTATTCAAAAAAGTAACAAAATTCAAAATTAGTTACAGTTATGCGAGTATTTGACCTAACCTTAACAACTAAAACAGTAACTAACTAAATCAAGATACAGATAAAAATCAATCACTTCAATAATTATTTACCATAAATAATTTATTTAATCAAATTAAGTGAGAATTACGACCGAGCAATTAGGTAACAAAAGAAATCGCCGGTTGATCTCCCCAAATAAACAATTTTTTTGAGTGTGTAATGAGGAAACGAAAAAAAACAGACCAGGCCATAAAATTCAAAGTAATGGCAAATAACCGTCAGTAGTTGGCACCGACTCATTCGATTAGACTGACTGAACAAAGTGACCAATCACCACCAGAAAACTAGGTCATGACGGGTTTCAGAACAAATTAACGACAGACCTGAGAGCTTTACCAGCGTGCATCAGATCAAAAGCTTCATTGACTCCAGAGAGCGGCTTAGTGAACGTGACAAACTCGTCCACCATGAGCCTCTTCTCTTGATAGTCTTTGATGAGTCGTGGCATGCTAGAACGGGACTTCCAACCTCCAAAGGCAGAACCTCTCCAGACGCGACCAGTCACCAGCTGGAAGGGGCGTGTGCTTATCTCTTGACCAGCTGCAGCAACGCCTAAGATGATGCTTTCCCCCCAACCCTTATGGCACGACTCGAGAGCGACCCTCATCGTGGACACGTTGCCTATGCACTCAAACGTATAGTCACAACCTCCGTCGGTCATCTCAATGATAGTTTCCGTAACTGACTTATCCAACTTCTTGGGGTTGACAAACTCAGTCACTCCAAATGCTTTGGCAACTTCAAACTTGCTTTCGTTGACATCAACGCCGATTATGCGTGCAGCTTTCTGTGCTTTGCAGCCCATTGCCACAGCCAAGCCCACAGCTCCTAGACCCCAGATAGCACATGTTGATCCCTCCTCAACTTTGGCAGTGTTAATGGCCGCCCCATAGCCGGTACTGATGCCGCAGCCAAGAAGACAAACCTTGTCCAGCGGCACCGAGTCTGGTACCTTAGCCACGGAAATTTCAGCTACAACGGTGTACTGGCTGAAGGTGGAGCAGCCCATGAAGTGGAACAAAACTTGGCCTTTGCAGGTGAAACGGGAAGTGCCGTCAGGCATGACACCTTTACCTTGGGTGGCGCGGATCTTGCCGCACAAGTTAGTTTTGGGTGACTTGCAAAACTTGCATTCCCCACATTCCGGGATGTAGAGAGGTACGACATGATCACCTGAAATAGAAGCAAGTAATTCATGACGCATACACCCAATAATGACACGTCATTGTGAGTGAAACACAAAATCACACCGCAACTGTCAAGGAAATACTGCATACGAACCGCCAAGAATAAAACCTGATACGACATTTAACAGATTAAAAAGAAAAGATAAAGTAACTTTCTGATAATTTTCCAATGTTGGACAAACTGAAAAAACATTTGTGACGAGTTTCATAACAAAATATCCTTGATCCTTGCTGGAAATGACGACAAACACAAATATTCACACATTATAATTTTCTAGCCAATGAGACTGGAAAAATCGCTAAATTCAATGAAAAATAATATTTTAAAGGAGCAAAACTTTTGCTTAAGAGAGCCAAGAATTGCAATTCTTGAAAGAGAGTGTCACCAAGATGGTTTATGGTGATGCATATACATGAACTTTGTTCACATAAATACACGGCCTGAGATCTAGAAGCAAGACGTGAAAGGGCGGAGCAAACACTGAAACCTATTACACACAAATTCAAGTAGAAATTCATGACAAATAAAACAATGGTTATAAAATCATTAGCGATTGCGTACAACTGATCTACCATGAAGGAATGAACTAAAAGAAGATATATTTGTTTAATATTTCATGTTTCAAAACCATAAAGAACTCTTGAAATGTCACCGTTAGAAATACTGAAGCATACAAATAAATCAGTACATAAAAGAATGGATTGCATGCAACAAGCATAGAAATCAGTCATGAACGTAGGGCACAGAGCACTAATTTAACTACACAATATGAATGACATACATGAGGTAATTACCTAAAATTAATATTACTCATCTTATACATCTAATACTAAAAATGACCGTCGTATGTTTATATATTTATTTATTATGTTTCGTGCCACTTTCCAAAAATTAGAGAGATCCAGAGCCTTACATACTCGAGTCCGTATCGTGGATACCGAGTTCGGCGAGGTATTGCCCTATGATTCTTGTACATTGTACCCAAATATGACACGAATTGCAGAGTCAATAGCAGCAGTAGAAAACTAAGTGTCTTAGTTTTCACTAGGAATGTTGTCGTTAAAAAAATACTCGATTAAACCGTTTGTCCTTTGTAAATATACATAAAACTAAATATATTGCATTGCGTTCTTATATGTAATTTTACTTAATATCTTTCCAACAGTATTTGCCATCATTTTTGATGGCACGGGTATTATCACAAAATCTCTGCCGTCATTTTTGACAGTTGGGTACACTAGTACAATAGAATAGTCAATGAGTCAAATCCCTGTAATTCGGACGATGGCTGTGTGAGAGAAGACAATAATTTACCTGGCTTTACAGAGGTGACTCCTGGCCCCACACTCTCCACCACACCACCACCTTCATGACCCAAGACAGAGGGGAAGACTCCTTCAGGATCATGGCCATCCAGAGTGTAAGCATCAGTATGGCACACACCAGATGCTAGAACCTGAGCAATGATGGAGTATTATTAAACTAAGCAAATGGCTGGCACAGTCTGCATTAGCAGCTCAGTATTATTTCTATACAAATTGTTTCCACTTACACAATTTTCTGTATCAGATGTTCACAAGTATTACAAAAAAAATTTTATTGTCAAATGCTGTATAAGATAATGATACACATATGTAAACTAATGAGCAGTGTTGTTCATAGTTTATTATATGAATGAATGATCACACCATAAAAAGTTAAATATGTTGTTTTATCTGATCTGGATTATGCCACAGTTTCTAAATAGAGAGTATGAACACAGCAACAAATACACTAATAACAAAAATCATCAATTCTTATAATCATGTCATGGAGGACCAAAAAAAATTGGATATAACAGTGAGGCAAAATTACCAATGCACTGCCAGGTACCACACAGACTTAGCTGTGTTGACATCTTCAAAATCTTTCATTGTATTACATACAACAATATTGCTCAGTATGACAACACACAAGACAACAGTAAATTAGGAACAAGCATCCTGCTGCCGACATGGTTGACGCGGCTAGAAATGCGACATGGGACTTGGGTAAACAACCGAATAATTATCGAAGTAATTATCCGACCCAAGAATGGGTCAGAAGGTTCATTCCTATAGCCTCATTCTATTCTATTCTATTCTATTCTAAGATATAAGCGACACTCCAGGCAACTGAACTGAAGATACAAACCTTAATACGAACTTCTCCCTCCTTCGGTGGGGCAACCTCAATGTCCTCAATAACAAGAGGCTTCTTTGCTTCCCATGCCACAGCAGCTTTGCATTTGATCACCTGAACAAGAAATGCATTAAATGTGTTATGAGTTGAAGATGTGTTGTAATGGCTCTTGATTTAGTGTTGCAAGTACTAACACAATTAAGCACATAAAATAAACAAAGAGCTTCTTACATCACCAGAATCTTATCCTAGAACTAATTCAATAGGTTCAAAAGTAGCTTCATAAACAAAACATACATTTGATACATATATACATTGTTAATAAATCTATAGACAAATTAACTCTTGAGAGTACTAATAGAAACCAATTGAAGTTATCTTCACAAATATGCCAACTTAATACATTTTTAAAATAAAAATCCAATGAGTATGGTTTGTTCAGTCAATTAATAATTTGCTTCAAAATGTAAGAATTTTTCTGTTTTTACTATACTGGAAGAAGAGAGAAATCAAAATATATCTGTAATAATAAATGCTTATACTGAAACATATGACTTTTAAAAAGTAAAGCTCTAACAGCACTGCCCATCACACAATTCTATGGCCATCATTTTGCTTCAAATACAGTTATTATTCTATTTCATATTGTAAACAAATACAATTGCAAAAAATATGCAATAAAATTTAGTTCAAACCCATGAATTGTTACTGAAGTAATAGAAATATTCACACTTATTTCAACAGAATCACATTTTAAATCCACTTTTAGTACTTACTTGACCCTCAGTTGCCATGGTTCAACAGCAGAGTTAGCTTCAGCTTCTAGACTATCTGAAAACACAAGTAAGCAGCAATTAGCTAGGCATAGTTATAACAAATCTAACTAAATTAAACATGCCAGTCAGCCTGGTGTGCTAATCACTGACACAAGGAAATAAAAACAAAAATTAAATTCATTATAATAACTTTCCTTGACTGTATATTATGGTGGTCACAAGAAATCCATTTTTTTTTCTAAAAAAAAACTCTAAAACTGGTCAATTGGCTAGAAAATGAGATTGTCAAAGATTCAGCTTAACTGGATAATATTAACCTGTGCCTCATCGAGGTTGAAGTTCTTTATATATATGCAATTTTTGGCAAAAATGGTTTTTCCTACATAAAATAAAAAATCCAGAAACCTGATTCTTATCTCATAGAAAGTGTTGCTTTGAATTTTCACTCATAAATTTTTCAACAAACCATGTAGATATTAATCATTTTTAGGTGTGATAAGAATACCTCAAAATTTTTCTCAACCCAGGTTCATGTCAATAAATATAATTTATGGTTTACATTTAAAATTTATGGCCTCTAACATCCCAACCACAGCCCATGGAGAGGTGCAAGAAATAAGTCATGGATGTTTTAACACATTGAATTGGTTCCTGGCTGGTCACAGTCAACCAAACATTTTTGTCCGTAGAGTAAGAAATTTTCAACAGTATTACAATAATAGGCTCAACCGGATAAGAAACTCTACACCGTGAGTTTGATCCAGTATTTACTGCATATCTTCGATACATATAAATTTCAAATCAATATATTTGATAGCAAATTGTTGTTACCCTGGACCTCTGAGACGCCGGTCCTGAAAGCTGATAACGATAGCGATTCGTTAATAGGAGCTTGTATTGCGAAAAGTATTGGAAAATAAGTATTGCACATGCAGTAGGAAAACGCGAAAAATTTTTTTACAACACAGTGATAAAAACAAGTCTAATATTTTGAGGGAGCTCTTCGAGCAAATTAATTCACAAGAGTGTTGAACTAGCGCAAGGGACACACAGTTACACAATACACAATTGGTATCATCATATTAACGAGATAGTGTTGCCGACAGGTGGCGACAAACACGCAGACAACCTTGGAAAGTATGATGCCGGAGAAAATTTATACATATTTTGGCGAGACTTCGACCACAGGTGTTTAAATGCTGTTTATTTTGCTAACCTTAATTTGATAAGTATGCTAACAACCATATTTTTACTGTGTGTTAAAAGAATAACATTCCTAGCTTGCAACAACTATGGAAAAATAATTCTGTGAGGTTTTGTTCATTCAAAGTAGATTAAGGGCCATCATTGTTTTATGAAATTCCAACTTTCTCAATCCAAACATTTAAATAATTACAATGATTATATGCCTTACTATCGAAATCGGCTTCGCAGCAAATGGGCTAATGACAAAACTTTAACGAAAGCTCCAATGAAACAACACGCTGATCTAATTAGAAACTTAATTCCACAATAGATCAAGCGGAACGATCGGAAAATTGCATATTCCGACATTGATGTCGAATAGTCAGTTTCCTTGACTAGAATCTTACTACCTGCTAAGCATGTGGGGCTGTGGTCGAGTGGTCAGCCACCGTCGAGTGGCCAGCAGCCACTGTGGTCGAGTGGTCTGCGGCCCCTGTTCTGTATCAGGTCTCTGCTTCATGTAGATTGTAGATAGACTGCGGGTTCGAACGCGGCCATGGACACGAGTTGTTTCTCGTACGCCGCGCCGTGCACTCAACCCGCTAAGCACTCAACTCCCCGCCCATGAAGACGCCCATCAACCTCCCGAGATCGTCCCATGGAGCTCACCATCACCCTTACTCTTAGAATGTTAACCTTAAGAATTTGAAAAACCAATGTACTAATGTCTATGTACTGTGTACTCGATTGGAAGTAAAGATTGTTTGTTTTGTTTGTTTATGACAAGCTGGATCTCCCAGTGATGCCCTCACTTGGCTGGTTGCTCTGCATGGAATGACTCAGGGTGGGCCTAGAGGAATTAGTTTAGACGACTCTGGCTCACAGGAGAAAAACTGTGGGATACCACCCTGTTGTGTGTGTGTGTGTATTAGAGGGAATTAAAGGCCGTTACAAAGGCCCAGTCAAACGCTGACCCTCAAATCTAAGTAAGTCTAAGTTCATTAGCAGTGAGTAGAAGAAATGTCGCCAAATTTTGAAAATGCGATTGTTTTTCTGAAGAGATTCGATATTAAAAGTCTGAAGTCAACAGAAGTTAATGCTTACAGTACATGACATGTATGATATTATGCTTGATGTTTCGGTAGAATAGTCAAAGTTTTCCAAGGATCAGGAAAGAATAAAATCAATAGGAAAGTTGCAGCACTATGTACTTCTCAAAAGAAAAGCATACCTATGCTTCCCCAAACAATTTTCATAGTAAAGACAAAACATGCTAAGGATTGGATTGCTACGCACGAAAATCGCTCAAAAATAATACGATCCGAGAATTTTCTACACAAAATTAATGATATATCAAATAAACTCTCATACGATGAAATCATTACAGAGTACGATTTTAAATAAATCTATTATCGGCAGGAGCAAAATCTTCCTTTCTAGCGTTAGAGTTATAAGACAGTGATTTTAAATGTTTCATGAAAGTTCTTTCTAATTTACGTAGCACTAAGCCAAACCTAAGTTGCGTCTTATACATGTACTGCACACAGGCCTCCAACTTTATGCTCAACTGCGATCATTAATAACACATTTCTAAACTTTGCAGTGTGAAGCAAAGCAAAAAAAATTACTTCACATGCTTGCTTAAACCAGTGGAAATTGAAGCGACTGCAAGACACAGAAATTCAAAGTTCAAAATGTGAAAGCCAACATACAATTTACAATACTACAAAATAAAAGAAATGTTAGTACTATCAGACGATACCAACCAATTGCTCTAGCAAATTAAATACAATAGATATAGAAGTTTCAGAATACTATACTACTACTTCATACATACTTCAGTAAATATTTAGGAAGGTATAAGATCGAAATTGGATTGTAATACAGGGCAAGAAACAACTCGAGGATAGCAAAACGATAAAACGAAGATAAATGATAAGTTCAGAAAAATTTGCTTTCGATAAAAGGATTCATTTCGATTCTAAAAAGACGTTACTTTTGTTCAATAATGAACTCTATAAATATTCCATGTATTGTACCTAAATCCAATTGCAAGGTCTCAGTTCGGTTCTTATTCGTCCAGATGTCTTGCAAAACGTCATTGCTTCTGAAAAGTAAAACGCTGTCGAATATTGTGTTATGTGTCTCACACTAGGCACAGTACAGTAAAGTACTTTACTGTGTACTTGATGAGCTTGCAACCAGCACATGAACTTACTGAAATTTGACTGCCAGTGACAAAATGGGTTAAGCTTCAACGAGGGACATAATTATGAACTGACTAAAACTAGAGTATATTGAGAAATAATACTATGGACGGACTATAGATCGGATTGAAATTAGAAAAATTACGATAGCCTGAGTATGAAGTAGGATAATATTACATAGAAACTAGGGTGACACAACTGTTCAATGTTAGAGGAGTGCCAATTGAGTTACGTACAGACTGAGTTCACACTTCAAACGAAGGTAAGCTTGTAAATCAGGCTAAAAAATGTTAGAGTCGAACAACGATTGATGGGCAATAAAGCTCAGGGATGTTTTGTTAAATTAAATTAGCCGACAATCATAATCTTGAACCAAAAAGCATTCACAACAATCAAAATGTATGAACAATTCTAAAATTTTCCCCAGAAGCAGGATGGATCGTAATCTCAAAATTTGTAAATTTTTAGTATTCACTCTCGTGTGTTAAAGATAAGGGAAGAATTAGAACGTATTTCAATTCTAATCTGGGATATTAACATAACATTGTTATATTGATGTTAGAAATATCGATAAAAGAAGAGAAGCCTTAGAAGTGAAAAGATAATCTAATGCCAAGCTCTTAATGCTATGAAACATTCAGGAGTAAGGATAAAAATTTAATAAAACTGGAATACTATCGAATAAAATTGTAAATTTTCTGTACATAAAGGTAATTCAATTTATTCATCATAGAGGATGAATTCCCCTGGTTTAAGATTGCACTAAACCAATCAAAATTGGTTGAAGTCAACGCTTAGAAGAGCTTGATGACAGTTCTGATGGCCTTCCCATACCTCATGAGATCAAAACCTTCATTGATCTCATCGAGAGACTTCGTGAAAGTTAGAAACTTATCAAGAGGGATCTTATTTTCCTCGTAGTCGTTGACGAGACGCGCCATGCTGGAGCGGGGCTTCCAGCCTGTAATCAGACAACTGCGTCAGAGCTTTACGTTTTCACATGTACACATGAATGGAAAAGCATGAAGGCAATATATTTTAAGAGGCATGAAGGTAATATATTTTTAGAGGGATGAAGGTAATATATTTTATCCACAGGGCAAGAAGATATCCAGCCTTCTTAAAACATGGTACTTTCAATTGACACTTTTTATCCACTCACCGAAGGACTTCCTCACAGGAAAGAAACTAAGGGCAACTAAAAGTTAAATGATGGCAAAATTCTGTAAGATCCGCAAAACGACCAACGGTGTATTGGGCCCAAAAATTATTTTCAGAGTTATTTACGCAAATTATTTCAGTATCGGTACGAATGTTTTAGGAATATACGTAAACCCGTTGTGCAAACTAGAGCCTCTTCAATTCAGATTCAATCCAAATCATTGGTGTCAGAGTGTGTAGGGGTTTCACCTCCATAAAACGCAAGTGAAGGACAACTCCAACCCGCCTCACCTCCATAAAACGCAAGTAAAGAACAACTCCTGCCCGCCTCACCTCCATAAAACGCAAGTAAAGAACAACTCCTGCCCGCCTCACCTCCATAAAACGAAAGTGAAGGGCAACTCCTGCCCGCCTTATCTCCATAAAACGCAAGTGAAGAGTAACTCTTGCCCGCCTCACCTCGATAAAAAGCAAGTGAAGGGCAGCTTGTGCCCGCCTTACCTCCATAAAACGCAAGTAAAGAACAACTCCTGCCGCCTCACCTCCATAAAAGGAGCCTGTCCAGCGCCGGCCCGTCAAGAAGTTAGCAGGCAACACGCTGACCTCGTGATCTTCAGGAGCCACTCCAATGACCACCGCCACTCCTAGTGACTGTAATGAGTAGTGCTAGTTACTCCAATGACCACCGCCACTCCTAGTGACTGTAATGAGTAGTGCTAGTTACTCCTATGAATACCGCCACTCCTAGTGCCTGTAATGAGTAGTGCTAGTTACTCCTATGACCACCGCCACTCCTAGTGCCTGTAATGAGTAGTGCTAGTTACTCCTATGACCACCGCCACTCTTAGTGACTGTAATGAGTAGTGCTAGTTACTCCTATGACCACCGCCACTCCTAGTGACTGTAATGAGTAGTACTAGTTACTCCTATGACCACCGCCACTCCTAGTGACTAATGAATAGTGCTAGTTACTCCTATGACTACTGCCACTCCTAGTGACTAACGAGTAGTGCTAGTTACTATTTCAAATAAGTTTCTTACAGTTATCAAGCCTTCCTCAGTTACAACTAATTGTATTAACGACAAAGAAAATCATAAACATTGGAAAGGAAGAGCGTTTGAAAATGTTAGTATCAGACTAAGCTATTAAGACATACTCAGTCGGAGACGGTGCTTGCAGTCATCTTTTTACAACAAAATAATAAAGAAATTATGAACAGAAGCGATATACGTGGGCAAGAATTATTAAAAGTCATGCAGGCACCCAATTGAGTGACCTTATATTAGTTTACTTAGTTTTGACATTGCCAACTTCCTACACAACGACACAGCTGTCACGAAAGAAAGTAAACATTTCACAGCCAGTTCTCAATAGCCATCTCACCGGATGAGAAGATTCGAAGGCAGCTCTCATGGCCTTCACATTGCCAATGCATTCGAAGGTGTAGTCGCATCCTCCATCTGTCATCTCCTTGAGCAGCTCAGCGATGGGCTTTTCGATTTTATTTGGGTTGATGAACTCCGTAAGTCCAAATTCCCTAGCTAAAAAAACAATGTAAGAATTTAAATATCCTAACTAAAATTTAGCAAAGGATAACGGGGATACTAAGATTTTCTACTTTAAGTAGTAAAAGATTGCACATAATGCCTAAAGCCACGCGTTACACTAAGAGAAACAGAAAGAGAGAGGAAACGAGGGAAAGAGAGAAAGAGGAATCGGAATAGAGAGAATGGGGAAGCAAGAAAGAATAAGGAAGCGCACGAGAGAAAGGTAGAGAGAAAGAGAGA
>VCRD01005016.1:5751-22753 GCA_006783055.1 Trinorchestia longiramus
CGAAAAATACACCAGAAATTATGTCAGAGAGCGGCTTAGCTGCCTTGATCATTATCTTAGATGCACATGTCGCTAATATAATTACCCCTGGCTCCTATAACTCTCATATTAATAAAACATTAAAAAGGAATAACATACAACCTATTGAACTGGAAACTAACCCTGACTTTAAAGAACTTTTTAATAATGATCTGCTGGTACATACGATAAACGTAATACGTAAACTGAAAATGAGGTCGGAATCTGACACAAGTTCGGAATCACAAGACTCGCATGTACAGGACGAAGATGTCGAGGAGATGGAGGAGGAAGTGATGAGGTACAAGAGGAGGTACAAGAATTAGCAGTGAAACCTAAAGTTAGTACAAAAGCTCCGGAACTGAAGCCAAAGCCTAAAGGACTGCCACAACGACCACCAAAACCAGTTGAACAGGTAGCTATTCGACCGGCATCCAGATATGATATCACCATTTATTCTATTGATGGTAATAAACGTGATTTATCAGAAGAAGAATTGTGACTGATGGTACTTCAACAACAGGCAAAATACCACTTAGGGCCAAAATGTACTCAATCACAGGATGTCGAAAAATATTTGTTTGAAAACTGTAAAATAAAAGAATTTAAATAAACAATTGTATGGGTTGGAGAGCAGGAGTTCAAGAAGATTAGATCCGGCACCCAAAGAACGCCTGAAAGGACGGGAGATGGAAAGAAAATATGCAGACAGAGACGACTTTCAAAATAATACAGCACAATGTATTGAGCTGGAAAATACATAAGACAACTTTAATAAACATTTATTCTAAAATAGATCCAGATATAATATTATTAAATAGTCATGGTTGCAAAAATAATGAACAAATAAAAATATATTATTATAACGTATATAAAACGAATACGCTCAATGAATGAACCACATTGCAGAAATGAACCACATTGCACAATACACACCAAATTAGGCAAAATAGAAATTGCAACAGCATATGTTCCGTTCAGAATAGGATACTTGCATTACCCAGATTTTTATTCATTATTTAACAAGAGTTACCCCGTATACTTCATCGGTGATCTTAATGCACGACACATCAGATTAAATTCATGCAACAACAATGTAATGGGTGAGCAGCTTGTAACATTAATGGACAGAGGGCATATCATTAAAGACGGACCACACTTTCCAACATACATAACTTATCGATCAAAAACATCACCTGACATCATTCTTACCAATACAAAAACATACCACAACACACATGCAGAAATAGGCCCAAACACACCTAGCGACCACTACCCCATTATTTATACTATCACTACACAACCTATAAAAATTCCCATACGACCACGAAGAGCATTCGATAGAGCATTCGATAGAGCAGACTGGACTGGCTATAAAGACGATTTGAAGGATTTTCCTGTGCTTGACTTACAAATAACTACTCCAAACCAATTAGACGAACACGTACAAGAATGGACCACACAAGTTCAGACAGCTGGCAGTAACAGAATTCCCTTAGTCACACACCGCACTTTACTACATGGTCTAAGATCTCATAAAATAACTACATTAACAAGGGTTCACGACGACTTGTTTAAAGAAATTCAGGAGTGTGGGCCTTCGCCAGAAAGAATGAGAAGACTTAATAAACTAAGGCAGGAGATAGTGGTAGAGTACAGGGAAAGAAAGAAAGAAGCCTGGGATAAGTTAATGAGTAAACTTGATGCAGAAAAGAATGACCGTGATTTCTGGAAAACAATCAAACGAATAACGGGGCAAAACACTGAAAAAGAGCAAAGATTCCTAGTGAACGACCAAAATCAAGAAGTGAACGAAGACAAAGGTAAAGAACAACTTTTTCGTCACTATTGGAGTGGCATAATTCAGAAACATGCGGATGAAGAGGACGAGTTTGATAGGTATAACCATATGAGAGTACACCAATACATGGAGAACAAAGAACTACAATTAATACATTATGACGCAAATGATTTTAATAGACTTAGACAGCAGACATCATTATTAACAATGGAAGAAATGAAAAGATATATTATAAATTTGAAACATAAAGCAGCAGGAGAAGATGATATAACAAAACACCAACTTATTAATTTACCAAAAAATATGGTTACCAACCTAATTACAATCATGAATGCATCCCTGTCGCTGGGATATTTTCCTCAACGATGGAGAACTTCTATAATGATTTTTTTTACCAAAACCTAATAAGTCTCCTACCTAACGCGTAAACTACAGACCTATATCTTTACTCAGCATTCCCGGAAAATTTTTAAAAAGAGTTATTAATACAAAGCTTACTAACTATCTGGAGAAACATAACATTCAAAATAATCACCAGCACGGGTTTAGAAGTGGCAGGGGGACAAACACAGCAGTAGCATTAATGTATGAAACAATAGTGGCCAAACACGCAAATAAAGAAAGAATCAGCATAATACTTCGGGATATCAGTAGGGCATTTGACCGGGTGTGGCACTTAGGACTTAAATATAAGTTACTTATCAACAACATCCCAGATTACTTGGTCCGCATTATAAATAGTTATCTCACAAATTGGACTGCAAAAATTAGAATAAATAACTATATAGGACCCAGTTTTGAAATAGGTAGTGGGGTACCCCAAGACGGATGCCTTAGCCCAACACTGTTTACATTTTATACACATGATTTACCAGATCCCATAAGAAACAACAATAACATAGCGCATGCAGATGACATCACTCAGATTATCTCGGAAAGAGACTCTGAAGGCAGAGTGAGGACAACAGAACAAGGAATAGAAAATATTAATGAATTTGAAGACAAATGGAAAATCAAAACCAATCAAACTAAATTTCAAATAATACCTTTACTAAAGAAAAAGAATGAGCCTATCAGGGTTGGAAACACTACCTATAGTTACGATAAAACAGGGAAAATACTTGGGGTTCTTATTAACACTCAAGGGTTTTCTATCCATGCTCGACAAAGAATTAAACTAGCGAAGTATAAATTAAGAAGTTTATACAGATTAAAAGATTTAAACAGTAACAATAAAAGAAAGTTATATAATGCCTATGTAAAATCAACATTAACCTACCCTGCCATTCCACTCCACATAGCTCCAAAAACAACATTGCGCAGTATGCAAACAGTACATAATGACGCCTCTCGATTTATATTAGGAATTAGGAAAATAGATAAAGTACCGTCAAGGGATATCCAGCGACTTATTGGCATTACACCAATTAACATATTTCTATAAAACATAATCAATCAAAGAATATATGGGAAAAAGTGAACAGATTTATCGACACACGGACAGAAAATATGATCGATTTAGGTGACAATCCAACCAGAAAACTATTCCCCTCTAGCAGAACAACAGCACACGGAACAGTTCCACAGGCTATAATATAAACACACTTGTCCTCCGTGCCGG
This sequence comes from Trinorchestia longiramus, assembly GCA_006783055.1. Classification (NCBI taxonomy): domain Eukaryota; kingdom Metazoa; phylum Arthropoda; class Malacostraca; order Amphipoda; family Talitridae; genus Trinorchestia; species Trinorchestia longiramus. Next base: position 9,192 of record VCRD01005016.1, read on the forward strand.
ATTCAGTCTTCTCTGCCGGGCCGGCCGTGGTGTGGGAAACAACACAGACACAACATAAACTACATATTAGGAACAATAAACTTTAGAGACAAAAGCTTGATAGCAAACTGAACAATGCATTACATAATCAACAGATACACTACAGACTTAGCTGGAAGTGCCGGCTCTTCATTTTTCCTCTTCTCTCATCTTCTTCCTTTATCTTATTTCCACTTCTCGATCTGTTTTCTCCGACTATATTCTACCCCCCTCCGCTCTAAGGCTATCCAATCACCCGCAGACGACGGAACATCTTGGGACAGTCAGTGTCAATTCCACTGAACTCATCAGACTAGATGATTTGTGCAGTGACTTCATCATGACACACAGAATAGAAGTGGCCTTGCAGTCTCGGTTGTTCTCGGCCATGCCACTCAGCAACCCACCAGAAAATTAAACAGTTGGGCGAATCTGTACTTCATCTACCAAGAGAAACACATTCTTCTGCTGCAGTGTCTGGACTTTGTCAAATGTTTCCCTCAGCACCTGGTCCTTGTCAATAGATGAAGTGATGTACTACAGCTTGCGTTTGCATGGCAGCACTAGAAAGACTCTGAGCTGTTCATAATTACACTTTGGGTATGATTGAAGAGCAAAACAATAATCATTCATGGAAAACTGCTTCTGTAATAAAAGTAGCTGACGAGTCAAAAATACCAACTTTTTCTCCTTCTCGGTGTCGACACATGCTTATGTGTGAGCTTGAAGAAGAGTGACAACATTTTGGATCGTTTTGTCAAACGGGATGTCAGAGTGCATTGCCAAGCACACAGTTTCGTCAAACTGAGTGTACGATCTCAAACCATTGTTGGGATGAAGTGTTTTACCACGTTGACTCCGAAGTGGTACGTATGTGGGCCACTTAGGTTAGATTCTGTAAATTTTACAGTGCCTTCTAGTAATAATATGTACAAAGTGAAGATTTACACCGGCCAGGCAATCGGAGGCAACGTGTTAAACAGTGGTACTAATGCCGTTCTTGAACGCACAGAGCGTTAGTGGGGAACACAAAGTGGGCTTGTTTTCGACAATCACAGGCAGACTGCATTCACTGAAGTTGTCGGTCATGAACAAACACACAAGCCTTTCTTTCGATCTTGAAATAATCAAGTTCTTGTACTGCTTCTGCAGGTTACGTTCAGGTTTGAAAGCATCAAATGAAGTAATCTTATCCTTCTAAAGAAAATACCTCAGTTTTTGGTCTTCATCTTTCGCTGGGCGAGGTCTGAGTTTTAGAGAAGACAGACATTAAGCAGGCACATTGAAGATACTGAACGGCGCCTGTTCTCCTTATTGTAATTACCCCGACAGTTCACAACCCCACACTTGTTCGGCATTTTTAATACATATAATTAACAATAAACTTTGTAAACAAACAGTATCCACTTAGAAATGCAGCAATGTGCCTCGAAACAAATAACAATGTCCGATTCAAACCGAGCGGCAGACTACAACAATGTTCGCACTGTGACAGATGGGGGATAACTGAGCTTAGTGAACTGGCCTCCTCTACCGTAGTCAGCTACATGGCGGTGCACGTCCTGTTTATAGTAGTCCTTGGTTGCTACCCAAATCACATGTCGTCTCACGTAAAGGCAACAATCACGCACATGCACGTCAGTCAAACACAGATATATCAGTTACGGCCACACACCGCAATCACGCGCAGGCTCTACGAATTAAGAAGGATATAGAATCAGTATTTTATACAGGGTGTTTCAGAATTAACTAACCCTTTTCAGTTACTAATAATACAAAAACCAAGAATGCTAGGTTGTTAAAACTTGTTTCAATTGAAAGAAAATCGTTTATATGATTTATTGACACTATTTTTTGAAGACAATGTCCTTTAACCTGTTAAGCATTATTTACATCGTATGTTTGTTCAGCGAACTCTATTTTTACGTTGTCGTCCTTTAGTGAGAGTTCTTTTGGGGTTAGTGATACGATCGGCTTCGTAGCTTGCAGGTTTATTATTGGAAACGATCGAAATCAGAGCAGAAGTTGAGGCCATGATCGAGGACCAAAACTGAGAACTTGAAATCCGTAAACCGAGACCTGTCCGGATAAAGACTATTAAGTAACTCGAAATGAATCCAGAATTTAGCAAAAGTATTAATATCATGAGACAGCATTATAAGACAACTGCTGAGTAAAATACTGAGGCATCGTTCCTAATTAGCTGGCAGTTAAAGAAATACAAAACGAGGTACCGATAGGCAGCTTCTGTGAACTTTAATCACAGAATCACCGAGGCTGTGAACTTTAATCACTGTATCAAAACGACTGATCGATCTTTTAGTGTGCCCATCATAAAATACTCGAACGTAGAGACTCGAGTGATATGAAACTCGCCAGTGATATTTGTTGCCTGACGCAATAGTTATTATTCAAAATATAATACACCACAATTTCTTCAAACACAATCTAAATCATTCAAATGAAACGTGGCAACAATGAAATGAGCTTACGCGATATAATTTAATAGTCAATTAACTCATTGTTTTACATAAGGAAATATTGGTTTGAACTGTTGCTTAAGGCTATAAAGGAAAATCCTAATAATTCATTTCGCATTGCAGACTGCGTGGTAAACTCAAATCTCAACAATACGAATACTGCAGACACTAAGTAAATTATTTACCGCATTTCGGAATAATGTATGACGAGAGATCCGTCGAATTACTGAAAAAAAACAATCACTGGAATTAAACAAACTGCTAAGCCCTTCAGAGGAACGTCTAGGCCAAGTTAAAATGATAAGTTTAAGGAATACTGGTAAGTAAGTGAAACGCAAACTCCCTAACACATTGTCATAAGAAACTTACCCGTCAGAGAGACTGACAGCGTGAAAGGAAATGTTGTTCACTGGATAATGGTTGTGAGGGCAAGGGACTGACGGGCATTTAGTCTTAGTACCTGTGGTTGACTATAATCTTCTATAAACAAGAGTTACAATTTGAAGTCACGACTATGATTAAATTTTTCACTTTAAAATACTAATCACAAGTGGCGTGAAATAAGTATAAAGATTAACTCTAGAATATTACTACGTCTAATAATATTTTATACTAAAATAATCCAGATATTTTAGCGGCCCTACATTTTTACAAGTTGCATTCTACCGGCAACTTACACCATATGATGTGGATGCGCGACGGTACCACAGCGGCGTTAACATCGTATGATGTTATAATGCTTATTAGTTCAATTAGCGTTGTTATTGCTATCATATTACAATTGTAATATAACAAAAGTATTATTATTGTCGAGTGAGCGGTGACCGTTAACAGGTTTAATTAAATGATGACCACGATTGCTTTGACAACTTTGTGTTTTCACTGTCATTTCCTTGACACTCCTTAGTGTATCATGTGAGATTTGAGCAATTTCATGATGCTGTTTTTCAGTTCCTGGAAATTTGAGAGTTTTTGACGAGTCACATAGATTCGTGACTTAATGTATCCCCATAAGAAAAAACCGGCTGGGGTCAAATCTGGAGAACAAGGAGGCCATGAGATGTTGCCAAACCGTGAAATCAAACGGTTTGGAAAACACTCCCTCAACGATGTTATTGTTTCTCTTCCTGTATGGTTTGTGGCTCCATCTTGTTGAAACAAAGCATTGTGTAGGCCTCTTTGTCTCTCAATTCTTGAAATTAAAAATTCTCTATTCATAATTCGTTTTTTACCAGTAACTGTTGAAGTTGTTCCATCATCATTTTCCAAAAAGTAAGGACCAAACACAGTGGAGGCAGTTATTCCACACCACACAGTGACACGAGAAGAGTGCAGGGGTTTTTCCTAGATTTCTTGAAAATTTTCATTGCCCTAAATCCTCGAATTATGTCTATTAACACATAATTGCGGTATGACTCATTGCGGTATGACTCACCGGTAGGTCACTCAGGTTAGGTTCTGTTATTTTTCATAGCTTTCTAGTGACTGTATGTACAAAGTAAAGATTTACACGGACTAGGCAACCGCAATGAATGTGTTAACATGGTCAGCCAAGTGAAAAGGAGCTTCATCACAGAATATTGTTTTCGATGAACGAGGCATCCTCGCACAAATGAAGAAAAGATTCAGCGTAATTAAGACGCACTTGAGGATCGTTAGTCAATATCGCATGGGTCACTTGGATTTTGTACGGATTTATGTAACTTCAGGTCACTCTTTAAAATGCGTTGTAATGACAATCAAGAAATAAATAACTAATTTGAACGTTTCCTGATGGACGTTGAAGGAATATCTGCAGCATCTGTAGAGACTTGGTCAATTACGCTTCATGACGTTTGGATCTTAATCTTCCAGATCGTGATCTGTCATTAACACTATCATTAACACTACCACTAAATAAAGATTTAATTATTTGTAGAAAAATTTCGTGTTTGAAACTGGATTCGGTAATCACGCTGCACTCCTGTTACTGAAAATGACATCATGTACACTTGCAGAATTATTATTCTTTCTTCTTTGATGTATTGAGACATGATGGAAAAGCAAGGCTTTGAAATTGAACTAGAAATCTCGTTATCCAGTTGATGTGTACTTAGAATACCAAATTAATTACCATAAAAACGTTTTTATTTCAATTGAAACCAGTTTTAACAACCTAGCGTATATAGTTTTTGTTTTATTAGTAAATGAAAAGGGTCAGTTAATTCTGGGACACCCTGTAGAACTGGGGGGTTCCTTATCCAATATTTGGCCAGACGATTTTTGAATGTGTTTAGAATGCCAGCAACGAAGATATTTTCGGGTAGCTGGTTCCAAGTTCTAACAATTTTGTTCGGAGAGAAGTTTAAAGCCTGGGATGCCGTAAAGGTTCTTATTAATAGTTTATAACCGTTATTTCTGGTTCGCACGTTATCATCTCCGTCAAAAAAGCCTTTCTAGAGTAACATTGTTGAAGCCATTTATATAGTTATAAGTCTCGATGAGGTGTCCTCGCAATCTTCTTTGCTCTAGAATCTAGGGAAATGAGTTCAACCTTCTGAAAACATCTCTCGTAGCTCAGATTGTGGAGTTCAGGAATCATTTTCGTTGTTTTTCACTGAATTTTCTCCATGTTATTGATCTCTCCGTAGCGAACAAGATTACAGTTTCCCTGAATATTTCATGTGGCCAAACTTGCGTTCTATAGGGCGGTAATACGTATTATGTTATTTGACGTATTCAAAGTTTCTTGCCGCGAAACCAATGATCCTGCTCGCATTTTTAACTCGTTTTTTCTCTTTTTTGTCATGCTTGAGATTTTCAGTGATAACTTTACCAGATCTCTTTGTTGCTGTACTACTTCCATAGGTGCCATTGATCGTATGTTGAAAATGCCAGTTATTGTCACCAACGTGCATTACTGAACATTTATTTATGTTGAAGTTCATTTGCCAGGTTTTGGGCCACTGTAGAAAACGGTGGTCCGATTGGATAGTTATTCTGTCTAATTCGATGAACGCTTTGTGACAGTATAGTGTTATCAGCAAATTTGCTGATTTTACTCAAAATTTCGACGTCAAAGTCGTTGACTGCTCTCAGATTGATCGACTGGTGAGCTACCCACTTGCTATGCGGGAAGATCCAGGTTCGATATCTGTAGCCACCGTGGTCTGTTTGTACTTGACCATCGGCAGCTAGAACACGTCTAGCAGCTGCTACGCTGGGCACTCGCTGTAAGCCACACCACCATGCTCATCAACACACCCCTATGAGCCTCCACTCCACGTCGCAGCACAGAGGACGGGGATCTCGCTTGAAGCATTACTGCTGCTCTTAAGCATCATCACTACTCTTCAAATGTTAAAATTAGGAATTTGAAAAACCGATGTATCTCTACTATATACTCTATTGGAACTAATGTTTCTTCTTTTCTTTCTTTCTTTCTTTCTTTCTTTGATGTAGGTAGATGATGAAAAGCTTGCCTTGAACACTCCTTTGGGGACTTCTGATGTTACATGCATCAGATCACCGGCTTGATCGTGAATCATAACGCGTTGAGTGCGACCAGTGAGCCAGTTTCGTATCCATCGGGAATAGTTGCCTCGTATTCCATGTGCTTCCGCTTTAGCCATGAGTCTTTCGTCGGGAACTTTGTTGAAAGCTTTTTGAAAGTCCAGATATACAAGGTCGACAGCTTTTGTGGAGTTGCGCATGCGGTTGACTTCTCCAAAAAAGTCGAAGGTTCGCTAGGCAGCTACGTTTTTCCCAAAGTTCACGCTGGGTGTCAGTAATCAGGTTTTAGGCTTGGCGAGGTTTTGTTATGAGAATTTTAAGTAATATTTCTATTGTTCAACTGATGACAAACGTAAGGCTTATTGGGCAATAGTTGCTGGGTGTTTGTTCCCTTTTTGAACATAGGAGGGACAATTGCTTGCTTTCAATCCTCCGGAGTAATCCCAGTTTAGAACGATCGATTAAATATGTTTGCTCCAGGTTTGCTAATTTATTCAGTTGTTTCTTTGAGTATTCTAGGAGCAAGTGCGTCTGGTCCGGTTTATTTATATGGGTTTAGAAGGATGAGCTGTTTTCCCACCTCTTCGACTGTGAATATGCCATTTGTCAGATTTCTTTGAGTTTAAAGCGCAAAGTTGCAGGATTTCATTTAAGTCTTCACGAGTGAAGACCGAATTAAAGTATACAGGGTGTCCATAAAGTCTGTTTAAAAGTCTCTGATAAAGCCTCAACAACACCTCTTTCACCACCAGGATCCCTGAAACACACAAATGCAAAATGTGAATAAAAACTTTAATAAACACTGAATACGAAAGAACAAATCTGAATAAAATATCGTATCAATTGCATTTATTATACATTTCTGAAATGGTAGACTTTATGGACACCCTGTACATTTAGAATCCTTGCTTTGCTTCTGTTGTCCGTTCGAGTTGAGCCCTCGGGATCGATCAGTGGTCCAACAGTATTTCTTTTGAGTCGCCAGTCACTTACATATCTATAAAAGCTCGTCAGGTGAGTTTTGTGCTCACGCTGCAACTGGTTTCTTTATTTTGAAGTGTATCTCATCTTTCGTTCAACGGCCCAACAGATACGGATGTGCGCATGACGATAAAGTTCTGTTTGGTTTCTTTCAAGTTTTTTGAAGAGAATATTAACGTTTTCTTTGGAGAGAATATTAATGTTTTCTTTGGGGAGAATATTAACTTTTTTGAGAGAGAATATTAACCGTTTCTTTGAAGAGAATATTAACGTTTTCTTTGGAAAGAATATTAAAGTTTTTTGGGGGGAGAATATTAACGTTTTCTTTGAAGAGAATATTAACGTTTTCTTTGAAGAGAATATTGACGTTTTATTTGGAGAGAATATTAACGTTTTCTTTGGGTATAATATTAACCTTTCTCTTGGGAAGAATGTTAACCGTTTCAAGTAGACCATTGAACTTTCTAAAATTTAATGTTGTTTTCTAGAACTTACCTCATTAGACTTGTATCGATGCCAACGAACACTTGAATTACACCAGAATGTATGAGTAACGAATAGTCAAAGAATGAATGCATTTTGTATGCCACCCTGCAAAAATACAGGGTGTCCATAAAGTTTCTTTACCATTTCAAAAATGTATTACAAATACAATCGATAAGATATTTTATTCAGATTTGGTTTTTGCATTCAGTGTTTATCAAAATTTTTAATCGCATTTTTTATTTGCGTGTTTCAGGGATCGTGTTTGTGAAAGAGGTGCTGTTGAGACTTTATGAGAGACTTTTATAAGACTTTATGGACACCCTGTAAAGACATTTCGCGTATAGAACAGTAGAATAAAAAGAACTGTGTGCACGGACAAATATAATTGACGAACAAGGGCACACTACATACATTCTATAACACTAAAAATACTTGACCGAAACTATGGATAAGCTGTATAACGTTAGACATTGCATATAATTCATAAGATTGTAAATTACTTTATTCTAGAGCTCACCATAAAATTCACTAGTACTCGAACAGCTCTATTGCAATTCAAAGGCAATGCCTTTAGATAACTTCAATAACTTCAAATAGATATTTATAAAATAAATAATTATAGTAAAACAACTCCAAGCTATGCACACTGCAGAAGCTAGCAAATTTTCCTTTGTTTACGTCCCATACAAACTTCATAAGTAAGCTGCAACATGGCGTACTTTTCGTACAGCTGCAGAAACACAGCATACTCTTCATATTGTCAAGTAACTCTGGCACTAGTCGAGTAACTCGTGACACTAGTCGAGTAACTCGTGACACTAGTCGAGTAACTCGTGACACTAGTCGAGTAACTCGTGACACTAGTCGAGTAACTCGTGACACTAGTCGAGTAACTCGTGACACTAGTCGAGTAACTCTGATACTAGTCAGGTAAATTCAACATATAAGTACATTCCAAACCACAGCTGTCTTGTTCATTTAGTAGAATAAAAAAGAAATTTTTTTTAAACGAAGTTGATGGCTAATATACAACTTAAAATTTTAAAAGGCTTCATTCAGACCACATGATGCCATGAAGAGTCCAACAACATGAATTCATTTTTTTGATAGAAACTTCTTTTGAAAAAAGGAAGTTACGTTGTTGCACCCTGTATAAGCTGCACCTAACTCACACTAACACACATCCAGCATCCTATACAGGAAACAAACAAAATTATACATACATGACAAGATCACTGGAGATTCCCAAGAAGTTCTTAAGGAAAATATGCTTTCAGTTTCATCAAGAGTGGCGTTCTTAACAGCACATTTCACAAGAACAGGGAGAGTGATTACTTCTAACCGGGAGAGTGATTACTTCTAACCGGGAGAGAAATTACTTCTAACCGGGAGAGTGATTACTTCTAACCGGGAGAGAGATTACTTCTAACCGGGAGAGTGATTACATTTCACTCCGTTGATTTACTGAAGCCTTCTTATACATTGTAATTAAAGTCGTAATTTAAGACGAAGAGTTTATATATGTAAGAAAACGTCATTGAAAATCCAGAAAATAACGCTGCAGTCCTGAAAATAATGAAAATATGCTCCATAAAAACAACAATATAATTAAAGAGCCATGTGTATAATGACGGTGAAAGTAACAAGGTATAAGTATAAGTTTGTATGTTTTGAGAAAACGAGCTTCATAATGCTGTGTACAATTGTCACCGTGTGTACGTCACAGAGTCATATTATACGTATTAAAAACGATACGTAGTGCGTGTAGCACGCACAACTGCTGCGTGTAGCACGCACAACTGCTGCGTGTAGCACGCACAACTGCTGCGTGTAGTGATAATAATAGTTCGGGGTGCGGCACCAGAACTTCCTTTTTTCAATGCGTTGTGCCTTGAAAAAAGGAAGTCATGTTGCCGCACCCTTTACTACGAAGCAGATTACTGGTCTCCTGTAACTAATGTGACGCAATCGAAGTTTCTTTTATTATTCAGTAAGCCTTCGACCAAGTTCATCTTAGTTTAGTCAACTAATAGTGAGAAGTAGTTCATATTCTGAAGGTATTGCAACGGACAATACGAAGCACAATTTCTTCTTTCATATGGAATGTTAATAAAGGTTTAAAACGCACATTGATTTAGGAGGAAACACACGAGGCAAAAATGTACAAGCGATATAAAGTATTTTTTGATGGGCGTGGGCAGTCATTCAGTCGACCTATGGTGCTCCAGAAGAGCGCTTCTCAACCTATGAAGGCTCGTGACCCCCCGTCCTTCAATAAAAAACCGCAGATTTTGTTTTATGTTGTTTCACTCTAAAATTATGAATCCGAGTAAAAAAATCTGAAAAATTAGCAAGTCAAACTCTTCCCCTATTCCAAGAGGCTTGTAACCTTAATGTTACATTCTAAGTTTCTGCATTTTGAATCGTTAGTGCATTTCGCTCGTGGTACCCCGGTTTAGAAAAATGCTCTACAACATCCAGAGCATAATGCTGCTTGCCTACGAACGAAAAGTTCTTCCAAAAAGGAGAATCAAGACAAGAAAAACTAATGCAAATATCAACACTGACGTAACTGTTGTTGCAGTAGATATTACAACGAACAGAGGGCGTCGAAAACACTAGTTAAACTAAGCCAATTCTGTGGCCTCCAACACCACAGCATGTTATTCAAACTTAACTAGCCCTGAAAAATGTGAGTTAGGCTTAAAACTCATAAAAATTGTGCTGAACGTGTACAGAATGCTGAAGTTTTCTCTGAACTGGTGAACTAATCGATTTAACCCATTAACCCATTAGGCCACACTGTCCTAATTTTAGGACACACTATAAAGGCTAAATTAGCCTAACACCGAAGTTATTTCTCCACCGAACGAAACATTGCGTAAATTACCCCTTATATCTATACCTTTTTTACGCCCAACTTTAGAACGAAACATTTAGAATATAGAGCTAAAGTGAATGATTTCATATGGACTTGACCTTCTATACATAGTATGATGGGAGCTAATGGATTAATGCGAGATGGGTACATCTGTGCCCAGAGATAATCATTCCCTTTAGTCTCATGTTTTATATGTTTCGTTCAAAATTACGGTAAATTTACATACAAATGAGCGGTAATTTACGCAAGATTTTGATCAGTCTCAAAATAATTTAATCGTTAAATAGTTAATAAAATCCCCCTGATGCGGGTTTACTTAAGATTTAAGATGGCATCAACAACACAATATTTAAACTCGAAAATGAGTTACACACACGCTACTCGTGCCGTCAAGACAGAATTAAACAAAGAGAGTGACGCAGCAACGGACAAAAACAGCATGGAATGAAATAAGTACAGCTTTATATTTGTTGTCCTATACAATGCAGCATGGGACTCGGGTATCTACGGCATGGGACTTTGGTATCGATTCAAGAATGGGCCAAACGGCTCGTTCCTATTGCCTTATTCTATTCTATACCACCTGAAGTGCGAAGAAGTCAATGTAAAAGTAAGTTGTTCTTGTTGTTGCGTACGCATCCCTCAAGAAAATCAATTTTCTGTCGAATCTCAGAGAACTGTAAACTCAATCCCAAGCCCAGAAATCTTCATATGGATGTCCACAACACGCACACACATCACCAAACAAGCATGGGCTTTAGACTAGGTCCTGATACACGGTGTCCATAAAGTCTCTTTACCATTTCAAAAATGTATTACAAATGCAATTGATGAGATATTTTATTCAGATTTGCTTTATTGTATTCAGTGTTTATTAAAGTTTTTAATCACATTTTGCATTTGTGTGTTTCAGGGATTGTTTGTGAAAGAGGTGCTGTTGAGACTTTATGAGAGACATTATAGACACCCTGAATATTTCCTGAATAATCCAAGAATTTCTGAAGCCGAGACTTCAGTATTCGAGCCGCCAATTCGAAACCTGAAGCAAAAACTAGCAAACGAAGACATTTTTACTTTAACCTACCGTTGGGTGCAGCTGATCTGCCAGACACTGTTATTTCAATTTTGCCAAGGAATTATACTGAGCACTTCATTTTGCTCAGCATTCATTTTGCCAAGCACTTCATTTTGTTAAGCACGTCATATGCTAAGTACTTGCAAACCTGCGTTTGACGAAAAATTAATCCAAATTCTCCCAGATTTAAAAAAATAAAATAAAAATCTTGAATGAATGATACTTTGAACAGGACTCCACAATTATTTGGTGTTCCACTTATTTTAGAGTTGATCCTTGGTTCAAAATAACCAAAAGAAAAGATTTCCAAATGTGTTGCCACATGACAACACTATTAGAATTAACTGATTACCTTGATTAATTACTTAATTAAAACTAATTGACTTGATTTAGCCTTCGCAATCACTTAGCGAATCTCTATAAAAATTTATATTCTGTTCATAGAGATAAAGTCGCCTTCCAACACCTTAAGTGGAATTCAGTGGTGCAGAATCCACCAAGAAATTCTCTTAACACAGATCCATCTCGTCGTCGTCGTCTCCACCACCCTGAAAAAAAATCCGTCACTTGTATTGTGTGAACAGGCAGGGGAAAATATTCCTAGAATATCCCAAGATATCCCAAAAATGGTCCCTACAATGTCCATAGAATATCCCAAAAATGGCCCTAGAATGTTCCTAAGATATCCATAGAATATTCCTACAATATAACTAGAATATCCCTAAGACATCCCTAGAATATTCCAGGTATAGCCCTAGAATATCCCTAGAACATTCCTATTATAGAATATCCCCAGAACATTCCTAGAATATCCCTAGAATATCAATAATAAATAATTATCTGGATCACTGCTTTTGTCACTAGATTACCTATAATAACACAACACTTCTAGATGTAGATCATATGCAACGACACCTTTAGGACGCTAATACAACTATTAATTCTATTAAAATTACAATAATTCTATTAGAATTACAATAATTTTATTCAATAGAACTAATAGTTCTATTAGAATTACAATATCATTTGCAACACAAAAAATGACTCACCTGTGCTGCCTCAGCACCATCACCATCATAAGCATCACCACCATTTGTGGCCTCGGATTTCTGAAAGGAAAAAACTAATTATCAAAAAAACTAAGGCAGTTGCCGAGGAAATTCCACGATTTAGATTTGACTAATTTGAAATTATCAAAAAAGATGAATGCAATAAAGATATACGATGAATTATTGTTTTAAATGAATACTTTTCATTAATTTCATTCAGAACTTCCATTCTGTTTCTTATCAACCGATAACATGGCCGTGTAAGAAAAGAAAGTTAAAACGATAAAAATGGAGTATTTTATAGTGATCCAGCGTCTTTCGTATCCACAATACAATGCTTGTAATACATATAGGGGGACAAGCCCCCACCTTGGAAGGGGCAGGAGTGTCCATGTCCCGGGCCAGCTTGCTGTACTCGACGTCCATGGACCGGATGAAGGGCGCCCTTAACAGTCGTCTTGCAGCATCTCCGTCCTGCTCGTCATACGCCTCTAGTAGCGCTGTCAGTGTTGCCATCTGGGGGGAAAACTAGGTTACTCTTGCCATCTGGGGGGAGGCCAGGTTAGTGGCAGTGTTGCCATCTGGGGGGAAAACTAGGTTACTCTTGCCATCTGGGGGAAAACTAGGTTACTCTTGCCATCTGGGGGAAAACTAGGTTACTTTTCCCATTTATGGGGGAAAACTAGGTTACTCTTGCCATTTGGGGGAACACTAGGTTACTCTTGCCATTTAGTGGGAAAACTAGGTTACTCTTGCCATCTGGGGAACACTAGATTACTCTTGCCATCTTGGGGAAGACCAGGTCACTGGCAGTGTTGCCACCTGGGGGAAAACTAGGTTACTCTTGCCATCTGAGGGGGAGACCAGGTTACTGGCAGTATTGCCATCTGGAGGACGACTGAGTTACTGTAACCATCTGACTCACAAGACCAGGTTACTGGCAGTGTTGCCATAAGAACGAATACACGAAATTACTGGCAGTGTTGCCATACCAACGGGCAGTACTGGGTTAAAGGGTGACAACTCACACCCCCCATCAGGTAACAACTCACCCCCCCATCAGGTAACAACTCACCCCCCCATCAGGTAACAACTCACCC
>VCRD01005017.1:13187-24200 GCA_006783055.1 Trinorchestia longiramus
ACTCCCCATTTGTTCCCAGAGCTCGCGAGGACAAGGGTCTTTGGCCCATGAGCGACCGGCACGACGTGTTCACAGAACGACTTGACGACGAATTCACTGGTTTATCCACAGACGAGGTATTGTTTGCTCATAGAATAAGGACATACATCGATAGGGGTAAACGATAAAGGGCATTTAGAAATGCTCTTACCATTTAAACCCGACCATCCTGTTTTCCCAGATAATCGTCTACCTGTATTGCAACGCACTCGCAATACCCTAGGCAAACTCAGCAAGGAACCCAACAAGCTAACTCAGTGCTTGACGGCCATGGGCAAGAACTTAGCGGAGGGACACGTGGAACCCATTCCGCCTAACGAGATAAACGTGGCTCAACCAGGCAAAGTATGGTATCTGCCTGTATTCCCTGTAGATAACGCAAAGAAGGGTAAAATTCGCCTCGTTTTCGACAGCTCTGCAACGTACTACGGAGTAAATCTCAACGATCAATTGCTCCAGGGACCCGACTACAACAACGCACTGCGAGGCGTCCTAATGAGTTTCCGCATACATGCTGTCGCTTTCATGGCTGATGTGGAAGCTATGTATCCCGCTTTTCATCTCACGAAAGAAGATCAAGACTATCTACGATTTTACTGGTTTGCTCACAACAACCCATCCAACGGTCTAATTCCACACCGGGCAACCGTGCATATCTTTGGAAACAGACCATCGCCGGCCATCGCCATCTATGGAATGCGTCATGCAACGTCGCATCCCGCAGCCAACATGTATCCCGAAGCACAAAAGTTCATCTTGAACAGCTTCTAAGTCGACGATGGACTAGGATCTGCAGAAACGCCCGAGCAAGCCATTCAAATACTGACAGGGGCGCGCTCCATTTTGGAGCGATACAAGATACGCCTTCACAAGATCGTCTCAAGTTCAGATGAGGTGATGAGGGCCTTCCCTTCGAGCGAGTTGGCTGAAGACACGGAGATGGTTGACCTAGATCGTGCCCCGTTACATCGTTCCCTCGGTGTATTCTGGGACATAAAACGTGATCTTCTCATCATCAAACCGGACCTCGAAGAAAAGCCGTTCGCCCGACGGGGTGTATTGTCTTTCGTCAATGCTATCTTCGACCCTTTGGGAGTAGCTTGCCCGGTAGTACTAAGGATCAAGCTAATACAACGCAATGTCATGTCGAGTCAACACGACGAGGAATCATCAAACGATAAGGACAAAAAAGCAAAGAAGGCAAGTTGGGACAAACCCCTCCCGGTCGAATACAAACCGCTGTGGGACGACTGGATCAAGTCACTACGACAGGCCCCTCAAATCGCGGTACCACGGAGCTACCGCCCTTTAGGTTTTGGCAAGTGTGCACAGCCAACGCTTCATGTTTTTTGTGACGCGTCAATCGAAGCCATAGGGCACGCAATTTATCTTAGGTCCGTAAATACGGACGGTAAAGTACAAGTTTCCTTTGTAACGGGGTCTTCCAAGGTATCTCCGCGTTCCGCAACGTCAGTACCGAGACTAGAATTATGTGCAGCTGTAGATGCCTCTCGCGCTCATTGTGAAGTTCTTGAAGAACTCCAGATGAGCGTCGAGGCCACAACATTTTACACCGACAGTTTAATCGTAATGGGGTATCTATCAAACAAGAGTAAGAGGTTCTCCCGATATGTAAGTAGGCGAGTTCAAATGATCCTGTCAGCTTCTTCCGCTAGCCAATGGACCTACGTCCCGACCGATAAAAATCCGGCCGACATAGCTACTAGACCCTTAAGCCCGGTAGATCTAGGAGAAAGTATCTAGCTGACGGGACCTGACTTCTTGTGGAGCACATTGTCTCACTGTTCGGTGCCTCCACCGCCTCTGGCGACGTTACCTGAAACGGTGGAAGGCACCTCGTTGACGTTGAAGACAGTTTTAAGTCCGTCCATGTATCCCATAAATTCCATAGCTGTAAATCGCAGTAATCTAAGATCAATGATAAAAACTGTTCAGCTGGTATACACGTTTGCATTGGGACTCCTTGACAGGGCACGCCAGAGGAGGGGGCACTCCTTGGCTGTTAGAAGAGACATTTTGTGGGAAGATGCCCAGAACATTTTGATACGGTCTGTACAACAGGAATGTTTTCCCGAACTCATGAACGCTCGCACCCAGGTTGTGAACGTACCAGACGGCTACAAGCTATCCAGCTTAGCACCATTCATCGACCGTCACGGGATGATGAGAGTGGGAGGTCGTCTCCAGAACTCTACAATGCCCTTGGGCATAAAGTGTCCACTAATGGTGCCTGAAAAACACCCTATATCAGTAGCCCTGATCCGCCACTTTCACACAGATGTCCAGCATCAGGGTTCGTATATCACTCATGGAGCAATTCGAATGGCTGGATTCCACATTCAACGAGGCACCTCGCTCATCAAACGCATCATCTCCGAATGCGTATTGTGTCGCAAGTTAAGGGCAAAACTCGGAGAACAGAAAGTGGCCGACCTGCCAAGCGATCGGCTAGAGGAATGCCCCCCGTTTTCCAACGTTGGCCTTGACGTATTTGGCCCCTACCAGGTAGTGGAAGGAAAGAGCACGAGGCGCAGCAACTCTCAGAAAAAGCTCTGGACACTTTTGTTCACGTGTCTGGTGTCCCGCGCCATTCACGTCGAGCCCCTGCCAGCTCTTGACACATCGAGCTTTAAAAACGCGTTCCGTCGTTTCATAGCCATCAGAGGACCCTGCAAGATAATTCGCAGCGACCGCGGTACAAATTTCGTGGGCGCCCACAATCAAGACGAAGAAAACCTGTCATACGCTGATCTGCAAGCAGAGGCAAACGACAAGGGTTGTCAGTGGATTTTCAACCCCCCAGGAGCAAGCCATCGAGGCGGAGTCTGGGAACGAAAAATCGGGACACTAAAAAACACCATGGCGACATCGGTGGCGCGAGCGGGATCACACAACCTATCCCGAGACGATCTGTCAACATTTTTTCAAGAGGCCGCCAGCATCGTTAACAACACACCGCTGTGGGGAGTGTCTTCCGACCCTAACGATCCTTGCCTTCTCTCCCCAGCGATGTTAATGACCATGAAGTCGCCGGACGACTCAGCTGGCACATTTTCGGACGCCGATCTTCTTGCGTACGGAAAGCGCAGATGGAGACGCGTACAGTTCCTCGCAGATTGTTGTTGGAATCGGTGGCGCCACTCATATCTTTCAAAATTTGACATTTCGACGAAAATGGAAGAGCCCTCGAAAATATTAGGTCGGTGACAACGTACTGGTTCAGGACCGCAACACTAAACGGAATCACTGGCCCATCGGGCGCATTTCCACGACATCCACAGGCAACGACGGGCTCGTCCGTTCTGTGTTCATCGACCTCGCATCCAGCGAAAAATCCGGGCGCAGGGCGACAATCGAGAGGGCCGTACAAAACATAGTGCCGATCCTGGAAGCACTCGGCATTTCCACGTAGACTATTGTCGTTCCCTTGGGGTGCATTTTTTCGGCCTTCGTCCGAGATGGGGAGTATCCTGAAAGGTCAGGATATATGATAATCATAAATAAATTGGAATTTGTATTAGAGAAAAAAGGGACAGAGGGATACTCGTTAGCTGGCAATACCGAGACGCTGTGACGTCAACGGCACGCCACCATGCGGGTTGTTTGGTCTCATCAAGATACAGCACAGTGTAGCCTATAGTCAACATCGTTTTTGTTATAAAAACAGTGTTAAGTTCCACACCAAACCAAAAAATGTAAGATATTGTGTTAAGTGTAAAACGTAATCGTGAGTATACATAGATGCATAAGCCTGTTGATACCAGCGGTATAATAACAGCATTATCACAATTGTGAAAAGGCAGCCATAGCCTATGCAGACAGGTGGCCAACTGTATCGTCCACATGGTGGCCAGAGTCATTTAACATAATATTCTGTCGCCGGTTATAATTGTAAAATTTATGTGTAATACTGACAAGTATCAGTATATGCATTTCATTGAGTCAGGAAGGTATCTCATCCAATTTTGTCATAAATAAAATGTGTTTAGTCCTTCATGCTCAATCACCAGCTTTCTAGTAAAAGCATAGCTGCAGAATTTATGTGTAATACTGACAAGTATCAGTACAGGCATTTCATTGAGCCAGGAAGGTATCTCATCCTATTTTGTGATAAATAACATGTGTTTAGTCCTTCATGCTCAATTACCAGTTACCAGCACAAGTATAGCTGTAGAATTAATGAATATATACTGAACAGTTCCTTAGACAATTTTGTGTCCTTAATTCAGTGTGCTCAAGTATGATTTTTTTTGCACAACAAACAGTGCCTGTTGCTAAATACAGGTAGCCATTCTCTTTTTGTGATGCTGAATTGCAGCACTTAGGCTATATGTTTTGACACTGAGGTTGGTAAACCTCAAGTTATTTATACCTGCACCTTCAGTTATCTAGATGCTTTCCTTTCTAAATGAATTCTATTAATGCTGGTACTGTTGCAGAAGGAAATTAGCTACATTTCTAGTGTGTACACAATGAAAAGCTAATCATGTGTGCCACTTCAGACGAGTGATATGTTAAAGTATTTAATTTTAAGTTAAACAAATGTGATGCATAGCATATAACGTGTTCAATGTAGGTATAAAGGGTCCTACACAACCCAACATGGAAAAGAAAATTGTTCACACAATTTCCACATTGTCAATTCAGTGTAGCTTCCAGGGTTTTCAGTCAGCCTCAATGGCCAGTATTATGTTTTGAGCTACATTCTAGTGTATGCACATTGAAAAGCTAATCATGTGTGCCACTTCAGACGAGTAATATGTTAAAGGATTTAATTTTAAGTTAAATAATTAGTTCTGTAAACTTAATTTGTGATTTGTTCTCAGATCACAGCATGTAAGGCAAGTCAATAAAGACAACTTCCAACGACCTCATCATTTATCCTACGGGGCACGCTTAAGTCCCGGACAGACTAAATGAAAGAACGTCTAAGTTGTCGTAACCCTATTTCTACGTCCACCTCACCATAGCAACACATAGGAGCACCTGAAGCAGTTGAAAGGGAAAGAGCACATGGTCGTAACAGAGGTGAAAGGTCTACGGAAAAAGGCAAGATAGACATAGCGGCACCAGTGTCAATAAGAAATTGCATCTTCTTGTGACCTATGCTAGCACTGAGCTTAAGTGGCAGCCCGACGGTCACAATGGATACGGACTGCTGTTCTAGTTTCCCGCAGAGCGTGAAGGTGATGATCTACGCATAGGCGAAGGGGATCGAACTGAGTGCGACTGAGAGTTATACGATGGTCTTATGTCGCTAGGGTAGTGACACCATGGTCTACATGAGCGTGCGGCTCTTCCGTACCATAAATGGAAGCGGCAGATTTGCGGTCGCTGGTTTGCGTGAAAAGGACGAATATCAGGGAAGGTCTCACTGGCGTCGTAATCTAACGGGACGGGAGGGCGGTTACGACTTCCTGACTGATCTCTAGCGGTATAACGGTAACGGTTCTCTGACGGGTCTCTTGGTCTATAACAAAGAAACAAACAAACAATCTTTATTTCCAATCGAGTACACAGTACATAAACATTAGTACATTGGTTTTTCAAATTCTTAAGGTTAACATTCTAAGAGTAAGGGTGATGGTGAGCTCCATGCGACGATCCCGGAAGGTTGATGGGCGTCTTCATGGGCGGGGTGCTTAGCGGGTTGAGTGCAAAAAAAAAACAATCTTTATTTCCAATCAAGTACACAGTACATAGACATTTAGTACATTGGTTTTTCAAATTCTTAAGGTTAATATTCTTAGAGTAAGGATGATGGTGAGCTCCATGCGACGATCCTGGGATTTGTCCATGGGTGGGGAGTTGAGGGCTTACCGAAAAGTGCGAGCTCACGGCGTGAAACGAGAAACAGCTCGTATTCATTGCCGGGTTTCGAACCCGCACGCAGTCTTTCTGCACAAGCAGAGACCCGATACAGAACACGGACCGCATACCACTCGACTACGCACGGCGCGGCGTACGAGAAACAGCTCGTGTCCATGGCCGGGTTCGAACCTGCGGTCTTTCTACACGAAGCAGAGACCCGATACAAAACACGGGCCGCAGACCACTCGACCACGGTGGTCTCTAGGGCTACAGCCACCGTAGTCGAGTGGTCTACGGCCCGTGTTCTGTATTGGGTCTCTGCTTGTGCAGAAAGACTTCTGCGGGTTCGAAACCCGGCCATGAATACGAGCTGTTTCTCGTTTCACGCCGTGAGCTCGCACTTATCGGTAAGACCTCAACTCCCCGCCCATGGACACATCCCAGGATCGTCACATGGAGCTCACCATCATCCTTACTCTAAGAATGTTAACCTTAAGAATTTGAAAAACCAATGTACTAAATGTCTATGTACTGTGTACTTGATTGGAAATAAAGATAAAAAAGATTGTTTGTTTAAGTTAGAGGGTTACACCTGTGATACACTAGTAGGTTGTGCATACGCTAGTAACGTGTTGGCTACATTTGCAAGGTCTTCTAGCGACTCGGCGGGGTGTCCTGCAATAAGAGGGCGGATTGATTCCGGAAGCCCTTTTATGATTTTGATTTTTAGGAATTCTCGACTTATTCCTAAACCACTCTCTGTAGCAATGTTTCTCAGATCGCTCAAGTAAGCATATGGTTTTCCACACATTACGTTATTCTGTGACATTAATGAATCAAAAAGTTCCGGGGCAGACCTAGAATACGCCTTAATAACGGCGTTTTTCAACCCTTTCTAGGACAATTCTCGTAAAACTGTATCATTAACCCTATTTGTAACTTCCATGGGGAGTCTACTGAAAGCATGATGGAATTTAGTACTTGAAATGGTAATGTTAGCTAATGCAAATTGACTGTCTAAGATTGCAAACCATCTAGCAGGGTGTGCATTGTTGAATACAGGGGGTTTGATGCTCACTGCGCTAGCGTTAGCTTGAACTGCGTTATCGGAATCCATTGTGATCGTACGTCTGGCTAAACAATTTTAACGAGATGACGTATAGACAATAGGAAATCTAGCGAAGATAAGGAACGACTGGAATAGGGGAAAATAGCACAATAGGGCAACGAGTAAATAGAGCGGCAGGGGAAAATAGAAAGAAAAAAAAACAGAATGTAGACACGAAATACACGGCCCGGTAACGATGTTTAAAATTAAAATTACTTCCCTAGCGTTCGTTAGCAGCCTGGCAGTGTCTGTTGTAGAGTCTGCTGGTGCGGCGAAGGTGCCTGCGGTTGTCCTCTGTAGAGCTGATACCTGGCTTCAAAGGAATTTCTTGATCGTTTTATGACTATCGGCCGTTGGCTGGAGGAAGATCGAGTTTCACAGGGAAGTGTTTATCAATGAAATCGTTGTTCTACTTCGCTGAGACTGTTTATTCTTCACTAGGGGAGTTTTTCTCGAACTGGATATGAATGTTTCGCAGGAGGATGTCGCTTCGTAGGGATGTTTCTTTGAGCTTGATATGAATTTTTATTTTTCGGTAAAATATTTTTTTTTGCTGAGGATGTTTCGTGAACTTGATCTGAATGTATCGAAGGAGGGTATTTCTTGACAGGGGTCACCACTTTAGGGAACGTATTATTTTTCTGTTGTAATAATTTCGTAGGTGATGTTCTTCGAGGGGAAGTGATACAGTCGACTTCGTTGCTTGCAGTTTTATTCACGAACACCATCAAAATTAGAACAGCACTTAGGGCCAAGATCGAAGACCAAAACTGAGAGCTTGTAATCAGTAAACCGAGACTGGGACTGAAACTGAAACTGAAACTGAAACCCGTCAGAGAGACTGAAAGTGCGAATGAAATTACTGTACACTGGGTAACGTTTGCGAAGGAACTGACGGGCACTTAGCCTATAGGCTCGTGGTTGACTATGGTGTTCTATAAACGAGAGTTACAATTTGAAATTGGAACTACGATTGAATTTTTAACTTTAAAATACCAGTTTCAAATGCCGTGAAATACGTATAAAAATTAACTCTAAAATATTACTAAATTTAATATTATTTAATACTAAAATAATCACGATATTTTAGCGGCCCTACACTACTACAGGGGCTACTTGAGTTACGGGAGCAAGAGTGTTAGGTACAGGGATAGCAATGTTACCTTGAGGAGGCTCTGAGGACACTTATAATAGTTTATCGGCTAGAGCTGCTAACTCGTCAAGAGGTTTGTCGTCAGGAAATTGCACCATAAAGGGCTGGACATGAGAAGGAAGGCGAGATGTTAAGTACTCTCGTAATATTACGTCACTGAGGCCTATCCCTGCTGCTACTTTCCTAATATGGCTAAGGACCATAAATGGCAGAAAGGAAGAGGATGCACATGGTATACGTGACTGATCTACGAGAGACTGAATTCTCTTACTCGCCGATAGTTGTGATTTGTTGAGAAGGTTTTTTTTTAGAACTGTATAAGGTTGACTAACACCGCCACTGGTAAGGGCCACTTTCGGTGGTAAGGCAGTTGAGACACAACAGAATTTAGTTTCCTCATCAGTAATACCCAATTGGCAGAATGATATCTCCACTTGAGTGAAACACATCTGAGGCTCCTCTGATGAAAATGCAGGTAATCTAAACTGTTGGTTAGGTATAGAATTGGTATTACCGCTAGCTGTAGCCATGATAAAGGTTTAAGAAAGGCTAGAAGAGAAGATGGATAGAATAGAATAGGGCAGGGCAGCTGTTTGTCTCGTAATATGGTAGATTTATGCTCGTGCCGCTATGATAGCTTCAGCTCCACAACACAGTAATTAGTTGTGCAAGGAAAGGGCAAAATTTGTTCACCTAAATTGCTAAAAAATTCGAATACATTAAAAAATGAGAAAAAGAATACACAGTTGCTCCTAATAACACAATATGCAGTTTGGTAATATGTCCTGCTCTCAGCCTCGCGACACAGAATCAAAATAGAACATGAGATTCTGATTTGCCTGGCTTACTAATCTGCATAATCAAACTGAGTTGCCCAGTCACAGCTTAAAGTTTACAACTAAATCAAGAATCTCCCAAGTAGAGGCACACATTTGGGTCCCCAGTGTTATTTTTTTATGGTTGGCCGGGGTTGCCAGTGTTAGGTTTCACCAAGGTTATGTTTTGGTGGTGGTAATAACAATTTCTCAGAAGGTAAGGTTAAAAGAGTCGACTGGTGCACCTCTAGTTGGGGAACTCAATGACAAGACGGGCACTCAGCTTTTGTCTATTTATTGATCCGTAGGGCAGCTGGTGGACAGAAGACATCCGTAGTCTACGAGTGAAAGAGATTGGGAACTAGAAGTAATGATCGGGAATATGCTCGAAAATAGGATCAGAGATGTGATAAGCGTCAAGATTTAAAAAGCAACGATGAGACTCGAGAAGAGAGAGAAAAGAGATGCTAAAGCATCGATGAGATGAGAGCAATGATCGCTGAGCACTGAGCGATGGGAACTGAGAACTGAGAACAGTGAAAGCTGAGATGAGGACTGAAATGAGTGCGATGATGAAAGCTGTGATGAAAGCTGAAATGAGAGCAATGAAGAAAGTTGAGATGAAAGCTGAGATGAAAGCTGAAATGAGTGCGATGATGAAAGCTGTGATGAAAGCTGAGAGCAGGACCGCCAGGTGTGGTGTTATCTCCTAAAAGCTACCAGCTACGCCCCTGAGTTGCGATTCAAAATTTCGATGTCTTCTCAGGGGTGAATTTTTTAAGCAAGGACCATAGCGACAGTTCTTTCGTACTAAGAATGGTTTTACAAAATACAGCGAATTTTTATAATTAAAAATTTACAAGAATCTTACTTAAGGTTACAAAAACCTAATCACTGAAATACAGGAAATTTATTGTAAAAAGTACGATTTAATTTGTACGCGACTAATTAGTACGCATACCTTGAAAATGGAGCATGAACAGCGATGTGATGCTACATGCCTTCTGCAGTTCATCCTGGCATATCCTGGGAATTGTCAATGGTACTTATGATGTGGTTATGATCCGTGTATATGTACTCACCACTTCACGTTACGTGCAGAATTTAGGGACCGTTTCCCACCCACACACCTACCTATAACAAGCTACTTACTTACTTACCTACCTACTACACTATACTATACCAGCTGCACTCGTACAGTTATACGCCACATACTGCACTTACTGTACTCGCTATACTCGTGCAACATTTCAAGCCACAATCGCTATAGCTCTAGACTGGCCATTCATCCCTGAAGCTGGACTGGCCTAACCATCATCCGGACGCTCTGGACTGGCTCAATCATCCCAAGAATTTCCAAGCTATTTCTCGTGCCAACTTCCTTGAATACAAAGCTGAGTTCCTGTCATGAGTACTTTTATTCTCATTGAGTAAGGTCACACGGGCAGTTAGAGTAGGTTTTGTTAAAGTTGGTTGCTTACAATTCCCAAAACACAATCAAACTTTACATGTTGTTATCTCCTACAAGCTACGATCAGATTGACGTCAAGTCAGGATCCGGATGTGCTTCTCAGGGGTGAAATTTTAAAAAGAACCATAGCGACAGTTCTTTAAGTACCAGGAATGCTTTTACAAGATACAGCGAATTTTTATAATTAAAAATTTACAAGAATCTCGCTTAGAGTTACAAAAACCTAATCACAAAAATACAGAAAATTTATTGTAAAAAGTACGATTTAATTTGTACGCGATTAAATAATACGCATAACTTGAAAATGGAGCATGAGCAGCGATGTAATGCTACAGGTCATTGTCAACCCCCCATGTGCTCCTACTTTTCTTTACTGTACTGTAAAGTTTTGTTGTTGGGTTGGGTGTATTTTTTTAGTTACCAACACTTTACAAAAACCTTATCTTAACTAACTGCCCGTGTGACCTTACTCAAGGAAATAAAGGAACTCGTCAACAGGAACTCAGCTTATATTTCCAGGAAATTGGCACGAGAAATAGCTTGGAAATTCTTGGGATGCTTGAGCCAGTCCAGAGCGTCCAGATGATGGTTAGGC
>VCRD01005018.1:0-10741 GCA_006783055.1 Trinorchestia longiramus
AAAAGGCGGACCTACACCATATTAAATTATAATTTGTTGATTTTTGAAGGTGTTTCCATTATTTTGTCCACCACCTGTACTTCATATTGAATAGAGTGCTATTCGCTGCATGTACATCCGGGACCACACAGCTGGTTTGCATCGCTATAGTAGGTATTTTACATAACTTCTACACATTTAAGAGGCATCATCAAACATGGAAGTGCATAGCAGTAATTAGGCATACGAAAGCATGAAGCCTTAATCAATATTTTAACTGAGAAGCAGTCCGATATTTCAGGGAAAGCAATTCAGGAAAAAATGCATACGTCAAAAATGCAATAATCTGAAAACAGTAAACAGAATAATTCAGACATTTTTACGCTTCCTTTTGCGTTACATTAAAGCATCACTAGAATTTTTGTGTACACAAAACATCTAACTTGTGAGAAGCGCAAAATTCCGACCCCTGTTTTCGTGGCTCCTGACTGTCATTTTTGACCATTGGGACGACGAGACAAAACACACCGTCAGCCTCTGGTCAGTTAGAATATGTTTCCTAAGACAACTTTTTATTAGCAATTCAATCATTCAACCTATTCTAGAAATGCTGCATTGATAAAAACAACACTTACTGAGTATAAACCTATATTTTTCTTAAACATAAGCATACATTTTTTCTCAAGGGACACATTGACGGGTCACAAATGTGTTAGCTGCCTCAGTACTGAGCAGTTTAACAAATTCCCACTGAAGCTAGTTAATATATTAACTCTATTTCAAGTGGTGAGTAGTCTTCCACACACATTTATTTTAAAGCTAAAGCACAGTTTTGTAGGAATTAATAGTACGTATAAGATTGTAGAAGAAACAGCGTTAAGTGTACACGTCCTGCTGCTCCAGTGCGCTATGAGGTGACATGCAGGGTCTTAAGTCCGTCCTCAGTTCAGGACCACAAGCATCATGGGGCACAAAACAAGCAGAACACAACACAAACAATCCCACAGTCTAAAAACACGAGGCCCATATCAGCAAGTGATCAATGATGCCTGCAGTTCCAGTCCAGATGCAGGTTTCATAAGTGAAACTCCGCAAGGAAGCAGGATTTACCAATTACAAATATTACACAATGTTCAGTGCGATGAGAAGGAGTAGTAAAGAGTTTTCAATTCTCAAAATTCACATTACGTAGAATAGTTAAAAATGGTTTTGTATAATGTGCTCATCATTAAATATCTATGAAGGCAAATAAACATGAGCTTCATGAAAGAAAATACTTCCTCGACGGATATTAAAGGCCTAGTTTTCTCCAGGGAGGTCACTCGGTAGAGAGAGCGAGGTAGCTTATCATCGGCTATGGTCCGTGGTCGTGTTGGTGATTGTTCCAGGGAAAGCGCAAGGAGCAACATTCACACACACCCTAACAGTGCCAGGTGATCTGGCCGACTGACGATGGGTCTCTAAAAGCCTGACAAGATTGTCACCGCTGGTAACAGAAATCCGGACGATTCCAGCGGACGTCAGCCAGTNATTTTCATCTTAAGGTCTCCCTCCTCCAAGAGAACTACGGACCTGACCTTCACTCCGGGCCCCTTCTCTTTCCTCCCTCCGTCTCCTCCTTCCCTCCGGTCTCGGTTTTCCGTGCGCCTGGTGCCGCTGCTCTTTTGCCTCCCAGAATGGTTCACTGAACTCGCTGGCGATCGACTGTGTGCGTGCGTGTGTGTATGCGTGTATAAGTGTGTGTGTACTTCTGTAGTTTCGTTCAAATGTATGTATTGTAAACACATTTGTGTGTGTGTATATTGCACCTGTTTTATTGCATCCGTCTCAGTCTGAATTTCAGCATGAGAAGGTCATTTTAAAATAGAGGGGTTTACAGCTGTTCGCTTCAGTCCTCTTAGATTGATCTAAAGTGGCGTCACATCAGTGGAACCGAATGCCTGCTTTGCAAAGAATGTAAAACTACTATTATCCACTTAGTGGTATTGTTATGTCAGGTGTTATCGACCTATCGCTGACCAGATGTTACTGCCTGTTTTCACTGACGACATGCCAGTAATTTATTGTTATTAACCAGGTGCCACTTACTACCTGTCAATTCATTCATCTAGTAATTGCTGCGAACTCAATAAAATTTCCAGTATTTTTATTAAGCTTCTCAATTGGAATATTTTCGAAACTGTTGTATGTAAATACGACAAAGTGGTGCACCTCTCCACCCCTTAATATGTATTGTACTTAGATTTGAGAGGCCTAGTGCTCTCTCCAGCACAGCTTTGTCCGCTCTCCCTCGTGTTTGCTACCACGCAGCTAGTGGGTTGTGGGCGACCGCTTGTATTGCTGTTTTCCCATCTAACCTGGAAAATAGTAGTCTAATCGTCATGGGTAGACGAAGCCAGAATCTTCGTTTTCATTCAAATTGATTCAAGTGCTTGCTTGATTAACGTAAAACTAGGAATTACTTACATATTTAATGTCGTACTGAGAAGATACAATTCGAGTTAATTTCATGAATATATAAGTAAATAGGATTTGAACTTGCTTCTTTACTGCCCTCCCCAGACATGTGTCCCAGCTCGTTCCCAGCTCTATTGTACTCAGGGAGCTCAGAGCTGCGAGGGTGTGCCTGAGCTGCCAGTAGTGTGAGATTATTTGTATATTTTAGTATTGAAGATGAAGTCTTAACATTCTGAAACGTTTACGATTAAAAATGCTTATTTTGACGTTGATTTTTCTTTTCATTTTACGAGCGAGATTTTCAAAAAATCGTCCAATTCACACTTAAATATTGCCTCTAAAATATAACGGTAACGAATCTCACCTGAAGTCTTGTTTTCATTTCTCCTCTATATCATTTACTCTTATCAATAGAGTGACATATGCATCGTTCCGTTAACCTTCTTTACGTGCCTCATCATGTCTCATTTTCTCCCGACACTAATTTCAGTCCTATTTTTGCATTTCAGGTTTTCTTTTCCCCTAGAAAATATCTTTGCAGGATGCACTTCATCTGAAAATTCCCTAGAATTCTCAGTACAGTAAATGAAAATATACATTACCCTATATGTTCACGTGCTGAATAAAATAACCCGGTAATCTGTGTAATTGGACCCTGCCATACGGGACCATGCATCTAGACATGTCTTACTTCTGAACCAACGTTTAACTTCTGTTCTAATTGTCTTGCAGCCCTTGTTCTGAAAATGCATTGCAGATTTTTAGTTTGATTTAGCTGTCAAATCGATAACTTGTGGGATGGTCATGAAACTCGTATTTAAATATGCCTAATTTAAACATAGCGATCTCATCTTCAAAGAATGTGCGAATGGTTCCTCCAAATCGAGGTCTCATAGTCTTTCATTTTGTTTTAGATGCTCACGACTTCTTTTTGAAAGGAAATAAAGTTCACGTACACGCACCCTGGTCGTGCACCATAATTACAGTGCCCATTCTTGTCAATGTTAAATACTGCAGACGTGGTTGGTCGTGGGCGGTACTTGACGTGAAAACTTACGTACTGTGTACCTGACAATTATGTAGTGCTACAGCTCGTGCCACGCTCCAGGAGGAGTGCTGGTCGTGGTATGTACACGTTGACGTCTCTTTCAGTTATTAAGCTTGTCTCTTCAGATGTTGAACGATAGTTTTTAAAGTATAATTAATTAACAATCGTAAATAATTGGAAACTCGGTTGTTTGCGTGATATGTGTTCTATGTCATGATTTTGCGCAGTGTGTTTTCGTTACTTCAATGGTACCTACAAAATGAGATCTTGTAGATGTTCTCATAGTGATGTTTTGATTGAATTGCTACTGCATTCATTTTTATGAAGACTAGAAGAGGGAAATAAATTCGCAATATTCCATTAAGTCAACGTTTTCAACTCACTTCTATCTGAACTGCGAGAAATTATGAGTGAACAACTATTCCATATCAGATACAAAAACTGTGCAATGCGTCAAATATTACTTTCTTCCCACTACCTCTTTTCCAAACATAGTATCTTTAGTAATGAAGTTTTGATACAGCTGTTTATGCCATAGCAAAATAATAGCTTTTATTTATTTAGTATCATATGCTTACGTTTTATCAACCTTTATTACATGGAAACTATTTTTTGGAAATAGAATAGAATAGAATGAGGCTATAGGAACGAACCTTCTGGCCCATTATTGGGTCGGATAATCACTTCGATAATTATTCGGTTACCCAAGTCCCATGCCGTAATTCTAGCCGCGTCAACCAGGGCGGCAGTGGGATTCGAACACGGGTCTTCCCGCTCGCCAGCGGATTCGCTCACCAGTCGACCAACGCTAATTGAGCGTTATTTCGTGCGATATGTTTAAAAAACATGTATGTAAGATTTTACTGTAGCTCTGCTCCCAAATGTTAACTTCTGCTTTTATGTAAGTTCAACCTCAAAGTATTCTTTCATTCCGTCCATCTGGTAGATGGAAATTATTTTATCATTAGGTCAGTTGTTTATTGCGATATCATGTTCTAGTCTCATAATATAGGTTGTACTTTGATTTTATTGCTATCGAATATTATAACATGTGTTTTCAAAACAGTACAAATGAACGTTTAAACGTCTATTGATGATATTATTTGCAGCCCTTATACAGGATCCTCGTAAGACAGACTGATATCTTCAAAATCATGAGCTGCTTTGGACTAATTTACTCCTTACCGAAGAATGGTAATTCATTGAGTAGTTACACCGAGCTGCTGTTCTACACCCTTAATTTCAGTTACACTCGAAGATTTATTGCTTGTGTATTAGTATAAAAAATTAAACAATATCCCAACAGTCGTATAAGGAAATGAAGACAAAACTTGTATTTTATGGAATAATTAACTTTTATTGTTAGTCTTGCAGAACGGAAATAGTCGCTGCAAGCCCCTGTAGGCGGGAACAGCCGCTGGGAGCA
Organism: Trinorchestia longiramus; assembly: GCA_006783055.1. NCBI lineage: Eukaryota > Metazoa > Arthropoda > Malacostraca > Amphipoda > Talitridae > Trinorchestia > Trinorchestia longiramus. Next base: position 4,911 of record VCRD01005018.1, read on the forward strand.
TCACCACTAAACATAGGATGCTAACTTTGACTGAAAACTCGAGTCCGTGTCCTGTACATTTGTGATATTCTCTGTGATACTAGATTGTGTGATGCATCAGAATGCAGTTAATTTTATTTTATTTTTTGCAGGTAAGTGCGACTGAAGGCGACTGTGCCCGTGAACGATTCACATGACGTAAGTACAAATTGTTTATTTTCATTTATCAACTTGGTGACAAATAACCTTCGGTATATTGTTTCATCATACAATGCGCTATAATTGAAGATGAATACTTCAATTCTTTGTATTTTATTCTTTAATTAGGAATGGACCTAAAGTAATTTAGCTCTAAGCACATTTTGCAGGACCACCGAACATTCAAAAACTGAGTTCACCTGTTTCATGTGAGTTTCGATCGCCGGCGCTGGAAAGAAGCATACGTGCTCATGTTCCTAGTTTAGTTGTTATGGGCGAGAGTTCTGTTTTCTGCATTTTAATTATGTTTTTCGTACGTAACGATCGTACCTGTATGGTAAGGAAGGAATGTTGCCGCATTTATCCGTACGTTTATACACCATGAAATAACGAGGGCCATGATGCCTGCGCTCTGAGCCTCTACCAGCCGCGTAAATCTTCTTCAAAAGCTGCCAGTGAAGCTGCTGCTGAGCAGCGAAGCCCTGGTATTTGGAAAGGATTATTGTCCTTTCAAGTTAATTTATTTTCAGTCGGGTTACTTTGGAAGAGGAAGAAGTGGAAAAATAAACTTCATTTTGCGACCGCCCCTAGCCAGTGGGATGCGTAAGCCCCTCTTAATCACTCATGTTGTAGCAGATTTATCTAATTCAGCAGAGTTGGTCAGCTTTCTGTCAGATTACATCTGATGGTATCTTGGACTACTGGGTGCACTCCTGCCCTCTTGCGTGCTGGAATTTCACGCTAATGTTGTTAACCTTCTTTTTCCTTCTCATTTCTCCTCACATGTAATGCTTTTTTATTTGTAGATATGTGACCTTTTTCGCTCTACTTGAACTGAGTAAATGGAATGTTCCAGTTCATGGTACGAATTTGTAGGAACCGAGAAAATGAAATGAAATTAAAGGAACCAGTGAACTAGAAAGAATTGGGGCGAAAAAATAATTAGCAAAACAAATTGATTGGAAGAAATTATTCAATAAACCAAATATTGGGCATCAATTACATAAAAACATTCAGAAAACAAGTTAAATGGAATTTAATGCTGCCAGGTAAACCGAATCCTAGTAGGAGCACATATTTGTCCTTGTCATTAAACAAAGAATCCAAAAATGATGATGATGTTGATGATGATGTGGGTATGCACTATCCTTCCATTAAAGGAAGTGAAGATTTTCCGATCGTGACACGGAGACCGTGCTGATCATTTCGTCATAATCGAGCTCGTCTAGCGCCCGTACGAGTCTGTACCTCAAGTTGCATTACAAAGGACAGGAGGAATCTGGGAGAAACGTCACTAGTTTTAAGATAATTACAGTAAGAATTGAAAACGCGATGACAGTATATGCATAGTATACTATATACAGAGTGCAGAGGATAAATAACTAGTTTTATTTGGAACGTCATGTGGCCAGGTTATCACTCGTCAATCGGTAAAAATTGAACCACACCATCAGCAGTATGTGTACTGTCGGCACGTGCAGTCATGGCATCAACAGTGGAGTTTGAGTTTCCAGGTCTATGGAAAAGACACGCAGTCTTGATGTCAATTCACGCCGGATACTACAATTCCGATATTTCAAAGTGGCTTAAAATTGACAAAAGCTTTATCAGAAAGGTTCAACGCAAGTTAGTTGCTTCCAACTACAATTTTGAAGCAACACCTGTCAGACAGGATCATTCAAGGTCTGACTGCACAAGGGAACTTCCATGATTTTGCCTCTCTTGATGTCTGGCCTCCCAACTCCCCCGACCTTAATCCAATGAGCTTTTTTGTCTGGGGCGCAGTCGAACGGAACATCAAGGACTAATTGATTGACCGCAACAAGATGGTTTTCGCCATTTTTTCCCCGGTAGTTGTCAAGAAGAGGTGCAGTAGGTTACGAGAGCGTATCGAGGCAGGGGGCGGCTTCATCGAGTAAAAAGTGGCCAAAAGGTCTACAAAGACGGTCATGTAGTTTTTTCAGCAAAATAATTTTTCTTTGAATAAGAGCATTTTTATTGAGAGCCTCAGAAGTGGATTATTTATCCGTCACGTCCTGTGGGAAATGAAGTTCGTCTTATGAGTGAGAGCATCACGCAGCGCTGCAAAACCTGGCTACACCGCTTGTTCTGCGCATGATGTTGCCAGCAGCAAGACGAAACCCTGCTTGTTGAACTCAAGCTGGTGGTTACATCTTATCTGGTCTGATTACTGACGTCTTCCAAACATAGCGTAAGAGGTTAAAGAAAAACTTTCTAACGTTTGGAAATTAAAAAACTCATGTACGGTTGGTTTGTGTAATTTCATCGAAAGATAATTTACTCCTGGGACAATTAAAATTCCTATCATACTGATGCATCCTTCCAGAATGACATATGTACCCCAGAGTGTAGGGTGCTCAGAAAGAACGCTTCAACCACAGGTGTGGGAGAGGATGCGTTTTTAGCGCCTGAACATAAAAATTGTAACGGAATAAATTTCTAGGTCATAAAACCACTGAAGTTTCAAATGATGGGAAAGTTCAATGTGTTTATGTTCAAAAATCAAATAAATAAAGATTAGCCGCTTGCAAACGTCACCAATATTCCTTACACTTCTCAATCAATCGTCTGTTCTGCATAATGGTTGTTCACCCATGCTTGATTCCTAAGGTCTTGCAACTGAATCCGATATAGAAATATATTATAAGGTTTGAGGATAACACTATTGAAAATGTATGCATTATTTATAAAGAACCTTGTTACACAATTGTGGAGTCACTATGTTGAATTTTACCAACTCATAGAGTTACCCCTAAAAAGTTTTTTAAACACGCAGACAATATCATAAAAAGAAAAAATTAAGAGGCTTACTACTTTATTATTCTTTTAATTTCACATGCATATTAGTTTCAGCGATAAATTTTTCGTTGTTGTGGGATTTCAATAGCAGCCTTGTATTTTGTACTAAAAACAGTAGAATATATGTGCTATGGTGGCTTTTGTAGTACAGGCAAGGCACAGTGCAGTTGGACACGACAGTCTCTCCACAACACAGGAGAGAGGAGAGGGTTCAGGCATGTTCCTTGAGGTAGTCTCGCGTCTCTGTTTCCTCTCTGGCAGCCAGTAAGTCTGGAGGTACTTAACAAATTTTGCATTTCAAGAAATTGGGGCCACTGAGAAATAAATGATCGCTGTGCTCACTCGTGAGCGCAGAACTTGAATTCATAGCTCGTTTTCTTCTTGCCGCTTGCGATGAATAGCTTGTTGTACCTGCTGAACTTATCTATATGTTGTGGATCTCTCCGGAGGGATGAGAGTGAGGGGGAGAGACTCAAGGAAAAATTATCATGTGGACTTGACGTACCTCAGAGGTTACGTAGTATTTCTTTATTTTAATATGAAACGCACTTTGAAATTTAGTGCAATGTAAATATTCTTTTACTACTCTAGTTGACTCATTGAAATGTGTTCACAAATGGGTATTCAACAAGGGAATAGAATTGCCCTTCATTAATTGCTAGTTATTTGACAGACTTTTATGTTTTTTTTTTCATTAAATGATGAATTTTGTGCAGATCTTTGACCCAAATTGGACAAATCTCAATTTTTTGGCAATAACTTCTCCAAATTATTAAGAAGTCTTATGAGTGAAGGAATCGTGCCTGCAGGCATCTCTCGTGTGCGGGTCGGCGGGTACACACAACTCAGTAAATTAACTTGCGTACTGTAATTCAGTTGGCATCGGATTTTTTAAGTGAAATAAGCACCAGAGCACTTCCAGCTTGATATTCTATTATCTAATATCATAAAATCATTTCTCTATTTTCGCAATCTCAAAAATAAAAATGTTTTTCATTCACATTCTAAGACGCTTTCTGATTAATGGAGTTTTGAATAGAGTTTTTTATGAAAAATCTGTCAGATGTGATGCACCTGGTAAATATTTCACCTATACGACAAGGAGACCAGCTTCATAGTTAAGTTTGGAGCCTAGATTCAGAAACCATAGAAGCTTAGACACAACTCAAGGCTTTTATGAACAACGGTTTTCAACTGATCATTTGAACGCTCTAGCGTCAGTGACATTATAATAACATTATTTTATCGTTTATTTCCAGTCGAAGTTTTTACTCAAGTATGACGGACACGTCTGATTGCTTCAATTTACCGCAAAACGTCCTCTAATTTTTTTTCAGGGTCAAATTGAAAATTCAGTCAATGTTCAAAGTTTTACTCTGTGATAAGAAATCAACTTTACAATACAAATTTATGTGACCATGATTTTTGTATTGATTATGCAATTTTGTATTTTTTACACGAATCTGGATCGGCAAATGCATCAATAGATTTGAAGACTTTTTTTAATTAATGCACAGGATTGGAGTTCTCTTATGTTGTGTATAGAGGATAATTGAAGGGGTTAACATACTCGACTGATATGCGCTGTGTATTTCATTGAGGGTAATATTGGAGATTTAGCTGTGCTTTCATTACTCACTGACAATTACTAGTCTGGAAAATGGACGCTGGTTTTGCACTTATAAGGGAGCAGTTGGATGCGTGGGTGCTGCGTGTTGGCGGAGCAGCCATGACGGCCGTCCTAACATGTGAGGTTGTGTGTTTGTGTGCACCTTGTTTACCTCCTCTCCTGCTCGTCCTTCTGCCGTAAACACGTGCAAATCACACGATTTCAAGGTTAGGCTGAAACTGATGCATCACCTGAAGAACAGTGCGCTACGTTGCGAGGTACTTTAATGATGATTGCACTAAATATAAGCTAATATTTGTCCGTTTGTGGAGTGGAATATCAGGTCACTAACAGACCTACAAGTGAAAAAAACTTTTTTTTAACGAGTTTTTTTCATTTGGCAGTCGATGCTGCCTTTCCGAAGAAGTTTCCATATTTAAGGGGAAGCTGACTAATAACGGAAAAAATCAACCATTTTATAGTTCTTCTGAAACTTTGGTATCCACAATACAATGCTTACAATACATGTATACCTGTTTCATTACAAAGTCAATACTTAACCTAAAACAAATACTTTATTTCAGCTCTATAGTAATGACTTGTTTGAATTAATTTCCCTATGTAATTCAGTATTGAAGGAGGAGACAAATAATAATAATAATAATGCATTGACCAAAGAATAAGCAAATAAACGCACGACTGATTTTATTAAATAGTATAGATTAGGTTTCTAATTGCTATGACTAATCAAAAACAATGTGTGCCGACTTGCGAATATGTTCTTACGTGAAATGTTCATTGCCCTCGTATATCGCGCATTCTCTTTTTAAAACGAGGGCTTAAAAGTTTGTGTTCACGAATAAAAATAAAGTGCTACTGTATCTACTGTAGTTTTTAATCGAACAATTGTTGTTTGAGTGTGTGTTGAGTTTTTGTGAAGAGCATTATTTATACTTAATCAATGTTCTCTGTTCACGCTCACCTGCACTCATCTTAATTTGAAACTACGATGATAGAAAATCCAGTTGTGGCTTTCTGAAATATCGACAGTAAGTTATTTGACTTTTCATTTGGACGTATAGCTTGTTAACAGGTTATGCTTAATTTTTGTGCTCGAGGAGTAAATATGTGTATGAACTTGGTAATTTTATGGAAACAATCACCCGTATCACGGGTGTCACTTGCTGAAACTGGCTGACGTCCGCTGGAATCGTCCGGATTTCTG
>VCRD01005019.1:8963-38817 GCA_006783055.1 Trinorchestia longiramus
TATATGAAGATATGGAGAGGTACGAACACACCTTTTGCTCAGTTGAAAAGAAATGTTTATGAAAATACAGAGACATGAGCAAGCCTCACGCTCAAATAAACTAAAGAATTATTACTAATTTACATATAAGTTATACTGCATTAAAACTGTTTTTAGAGACATGATTCTTCACCGTGGAGCACAAATTCAATATTCTAGATTTCGCAAACTATTGAAAATTTAGCGTACTCCCTTTTGCAGACTTGACTCTTAACTCAGGGTTGGAAAAAGACAAACAGAGCTTAGAAATATGAAAGCAGTTTAGGTTTGTTGTTGGAAAATTCTCTCGAAATTATATTCTAAATGAACTTTAAATTATAAGCTGTCTTATAAATCAATACTGTCTCCATAGATACATTAGGTTTTACTAAGTTTATTCTATATTATAACTTCTTAACGATGACAACTTAGCCGATAATTTTTGGTAATAATTCCAAACTGACCTCACAATTTTCATGAAAATCAAATGAAAATTTGTTGCCATTCTCGACATGGAGTGAAACAACGCTATAACATAACGTCATATACGACTAACGAATTTCATGAGCATCGGCATATGAATCACTTTACAGACCAGAGACTTTTATAATTTTTTAAATACTATGGCATGAGTTTTAACTTTTGATCAGTTAAACTTTCAACCATGTACGGTAGACCACGTTGGCATGTGCATTTACACGTTACACAAAAAACAGCAGATAACAGGAAAATGAAGTTCTGTTTTGAACACGGAAAAAGAAAATGTATAGCTCTCGGAAAATGTAACGCCGAAGGGATTCTCAAGTGTAATGAAAAAATTAAAAATATAATCGTGCATAATTCCCTGATTTCAGCATGACAGTAGAGCCAGAACTATCAAAGTAAAAGTTTAATGACTGACGCCAGGAATGGGAAAGTAGCACTGTCTCAAAAAACTTGTAGACTAGTGAAATAGGTCGAGTAAACATGGTTTTATTACATGTGACATACGATGTACACTTTCAAACTGAAGTCTGAGTAAGCGTGGGCAAAGAGCTTTACAAAAGCGGATTTGTGTGAAAATAGATGTAACCGTGTTGGACGAAGACAAGTTTAAAAACTGAAACAAAGTTGGGTACGTGCTGATTAGGTCGTACCTATTTTCAAAAGAAACTTGTATTTCTGATACTAATGCCGTACAACAATCCATTATAAAGAAGAAGAAGAATACTATCAGCATCCCGCATTGAAGCTCATAACATAGTAGAATGCGTGCGCTGTAATTGTCTCTGCTACATGTCGTCTTGCATGGGATCATTGCACAACAGACTTTACGGTACTAAACACTTGAATATTCTACTGACTGTGTAGATAGAGACTGAAAGGAGAATTCTGTTATGATGAAAATTGTGTGAGGAAAAGTTATATGAAGTAATAGCATAGTTCATGTTGACCAAATTTTTTTTCATAAATTGAAACTTTATAGGTACATGCTGCATAGCATTCACTGTACGAACGATTATCATCATAAATTTTAAAAATGTGCTTCATTATAAGTATTTGTCGTTTTTTCGTAAATGGTGAGCGTTTTCATACAAAATATTCAACGGTGGAATATACTTAAAATGAGTAATATGCGGTTAGAGATGTATACTTTTAAACACGTCAATAGAACAACTGCGATATCACTGAGAAATTGAAATTAAATAAACGAAGCTCACTTTTCTGATGTTGTATTGGAAATAAACAGGAGCTACCGTGAGTTCTTGAATAGTCTTGTTATGAAAAATGTTTATTTTTAATTCCATATAGGTTATGGAAGGCATAAATGTAGATAAATTCACTACCACATTCTTTGCAGTTTTGCTCACAGGAATGTCTAACAATACAACAAAACAGTTCACGTACAAATAGTATAACAAATCTGTGAAATTCTTAAGTCATCCATAAAATGCTCTCATTTTATACACGCTTGTTCATACACGCACGTACTACAGGCATTAGATGGCAATGCACAGCTCTTAAAAGTACACGGCACAGAATACCATCAGCTAAAGTAGTGAGTTGCATCGCTAGGAGCAGGCTCAGTTAAATTGAAGAACCCTTTATAATTTGATACAGGCAAAACTCCTCAAACACACGATGCTCACATGATTCATAAATTTTCATGCAAATTGTTTCAGAGTATAAGTTGTCTCTCTATCATTAGCAGATGGCTGCAGGGTTCATGAGTAGAGCGCAGCACGCTACACTTGCAAGAGCAGTTTAGGAAAGTTCAACAAGAGCACGGAAAAGGGGATATATAGGTGAAAATTTATCTACTTATCACCATTAGGTGAAAAGCTGTTTGTGACAGAGAAGCAGTTATCGCTCACTTCTGGATATTCAGACAAAAATCACCCGTGAAGTCATATATTGATTTGTATAAAGTATTAAAGTATTGAAAAAGCAAACTACGGTGAATGTACACGAAAGAAAAGGCTTTGGGCGTGTTTGATGGTACCTCATCACGCAGTGTGTACGAAGAGACCAAAGAAGATGGGGGTACGTGGTCTTTTGGTGGTGCACAGCACACAGGCCAGAGCGGTCTCCAAGGAGGGACACGACAAGTTGCAGGGAGGACGGTCCATGGAATAAGACAGAGTTCGACGAGAGTGTATCAGTCTTATCACAAATGTGTCTTTAAATGTAGCCTTTAATAGTCTTTGACGATTGTCACTGATTTATTCATCATAGAAAAAGTGAAATGGTACGAAAAAAAGTTGAAATTCGGTTGAAAAATAACCACCAGGCTTTTGCCACTTACTATGAACTTTTTCATTATCAAATGCATTGTACTTTTGTCACTCTTGCGATAAGTAATTGCTCAAAGATAAGATAAACATACATACTCATTTTTTCAGAGTACAGTAAACGATTTGGAAGTCTACAAGAGTCCAGTGCTCACGAGTAAGAGAAGTTGGATAAAATAAATAGACTGATTAATTCGTTTTCCATTAAATCTTTGCTTTGCTACAAGGGAAACTACGAGGGCACTAATGCTTTGGTTCTGTGTCAGCCTGAGTGGCCACTGATTGAGCAGACCAGGAGAAAAAGCAACTATAGAATGTTTCAGAGAGAAAGAATGTGTGGCTACACAGACACCACGACGATCGATCAGATGACCAGGAGGACTAGAGGGTCTCATGGTAGTTGCCTGCAGTCATCAAATGTAGGAATAAGGCCCGTCTGTGAGAGCGTTGCACAGCAAGAGTCAGGAATTATCATCTTTGACGAGGTCACCCCGGTTAGGCTTGTACTCGAGACCAGGGTCGAATTGCATGAGCACGAAGACCTGGTCGGTGGGTAGCAGGGTGAAGTCGTCCGGTGGATTCGTGATCACGTAACGCTTTGACGATGCGTCACAGGAAGAAGATGTGTCGCGGAATCTGATAGGAAGACACCTGTTTTAAGAGAGGGCTCAGTGAAAAGCGATGTAGTGATTGCAACTCAAAACAAAAAAGCACGTGATCGAGCAAACCAAGCCAAGGGAGATACAAATAGTGAATGATTACAATTTATTTAAGAAGAAAGAAGTAAGGCCCAGAGCACAAAATTGCAGCCTCTTTACAGGGTTTGAGAGCACAGTTACAAAGCACTAGAACCAGCAATAGATATGGAGCAAACAACATACTAGGAAGTAACTATGATGTGCACACACCTGAGATGTCCCAAATTGATCTCTATAGAGTAGAACTAAAATAAATGACGGGTGCATTTCATCCTTACGCCAATTTCAACACACAGGATGCACGAAGTAAAATACTGAGAGTGCAACACTAACTGAATGCATAAATGCTTTCAAGTGCTTTATGTGAACTGATTGGTAACTATCGTGAACACGTTGTATGGTAATACAATGAGGGGAAAGCCCAGTTTCAGTAGAAGATATATACTGGGTTCCAACCTTCATTCGTTTACAAAATACCTAGCTTAAATTTGAAGAAGCAGGGCTCTGCAAAGAAAGCTTTTACAGATCTGGAGTCTCAATGATGGTTTATCTGTAAAGTAAGAATATATGTGGATCATAAATAGGTGCTTAATAGATAGAGGGGCACCAAGGTCTGTCTCACAAAAAGATCAGAAAATATGAAGCCTGTAAACTAGAAGCATTCAATATTTCAATGCAATACAATGCTTAAGAGATATAAAAGAAATGAGGCCATTACTGTGACAGGTTTCTATCACTTTGAAAGGAGAACAATTTTTGTTATGAAACCGTCTCTACAAAATTATTAAACTCAATGATAACGCCAAAAATGTAGGCACACGTTTAACGAATTAAAGGCGAGTTTTCTTTGGGATGCCTGAGAATAAAGCTGTTGTTAAACAAAGTTTAAATAGTGTAGTGGGATGGGAAATACTATTGGAGCTATCACATTTTCATATACTGTATTTAATGCTATTCATTCGTAGGATGAATTTACATCTGTTATCTTGTTTGTTGACTTTAATTAACTGATACTAGTATTTGCACAATTTTTGCATGAAAGTGAAACAAAAAGCTGCTATTTTACTGGTAATTCATAGATATGCTAGCGTGGTAATTTATAAATGATTGACATTTCTGTATACAGTACTGGCTTTTACATATAAAAAAGTTTTGAGGAAAAACTGATATTTCTACTACTACTGATGATCCTAGAAAATGTTTCAATTACATAATTTTATATAACAACAAAAATCAAAGCTGAGGCAGACTTCACTTTCAGGTTCAATTTAAATTGTTCCTGGTTCGGAGGTGCTTGAAATAAAGCGTGTAGTGATTGTTGCTTGAAGAAACCTAAGAAATTTTCCGAGTGATTTGCGCCTGTCAATTGAACGATTAATAATTTAAAACTGTTATTACATAAAAATATGCAAGCGTGGAACAGATTCCGCCGCGTGAGGAGAACGTCCGACTGTTAGTTCCCTTGATGAAAATTACTACGTTTTTCTCTAGAGGAAGTCATTAAGCTTCATCACTTCACACTAGAATCTTGAATTGATATCAACACGAATTTAATTTGGTTTCCACACTCTACTGCTTCATCATTCGTGCCCAAGTTGTAAATATTCCTCAATGGAATCTATTATTATCACTACAACATGTAATGTATTTAACGTTGGTTTTTACCATCAAAAAGTATTTGTATGCAAAAAACATGTATCCTGGTAATTTTCAGTACTTATTTCACTTTTTACTTCTAACCCAGCAATTCGTGAAGGTTTCAGTCGTATTATGCCCGGTGTTGCTATAGGTACAGGATGCAGCAACATAACTTCCTTTTTTTAAACTAAAACGCGTTTAAAAAATGAAGTTTTCTTGTCGCGATCTATATATGCAGAAACTTATTTTTTTCATTCATCCTACTATTTTTATTTTATTTAAGCTTAACTCTGTCACGGCAATAATGTACTTCTTTTAAGGAAAAATTGGTTCATATTTTTTTTAATTAACGCAATCGGTGGGTTGAAAAATTACAGCGACGTAAAAAATATTTTTACAACGGGACACAAATCGTAACTCAGTTGCAGTGTTTATGCTGCAAGCTTCAAATTCGATGATGCCAAAATTATCTGAACCGAGAGAAAAAATACAGTTTTATCTAGGATATTAATTTTTAAAAATGCCGTACAGCGGAATCTGTATAATGGAGAATAAAATTCAAAAGATTGCGTACGGAATGATTTGCTTATGATTTTCTCAACTGGATAAAAAATGAATAATATACTGAAGGTATCTCATGACAGTGTCCGAGCAAAACCAACATAAAATGGAAGTGTTGCTTAGAAAACTTCCGGAAAACAAAGTCAAATGGCAAGATATCCCCTTGTATTCATTGAACCAAGCGTGATTGGTGGGACACTACCCAGTGTATTGTAAATGACGTAACAAGAAAAATTGGCAAAATTTATCTCGCAGAATAGACCAAATATAAAATCATAACACCCACCATAGGCATTATAATTGTGGGTTGGGAGCCAATGACTCATCCATAATATAATTGATTTATAGTAATCATGACTAATAAGGTACTTTTTACGACTAACACAGGATATGATACTCTGAATTCATGCAAAAAGTTCTGCCAATTTTTCTTGAAGAAATTGAACGATTTGGTATATTGAATGAACAAACATGGCTCATTGGAAGGGCACAGAGATTGTGGTAGATGCCCTTGAGATGATTTTTGAACACAGCAATTGAGACTAAAGCAAAAACTGAATAAAAGAAGCAAGTGTGAAGCGGTGACATGACATCAGAGCTGGTCTTGACTTACGGTCTGCGGCGGTGTTCGAGAATCGCTTGTACGATATTTATCGTACATTGCAAGGTATACAGAACCACGGACGAGAACATGGCTTTTATGTAACAAATACACATCTATAAAGAGAGAACATTGCAAATAAATCCTCGTTGAGTATTTCAAGGAATATGTTATGTACAGTAAAAAACTAAACATACAAACTAAATAAACACAAACACAAAATTTTCAATACGTAGTTGAGCAATTTATTTATTCTAAAGCAAGAATTTTCATTTTCCTTCCATCAGGGATTGATGAGAGTAAAGAAAACACAGGTCACGCACCATTTACATAATCAACTATATTTTTATTTTACTAATCTAGTATTACTCGACACATTTATATGTAAATAGAAAAGGTTCTTTGTGTAATGAAATTTTCGTTTCGAGGGGTAATAGATTATGTCAGCGAATTAAATATTGTTAATCAGGTTAGCAGATGTAAATTATTATTTGACTAATTTAAAGATAATTGAATCAATGTTGAAAAGCTCTGCTCGCTTTCACTGAGATGACTCCCTCGTGTAAGTCTCGTTTGATGTTATTTTGTGAGCTGCACTTCGAAACAATTCATAGCTGTGAACGTATCGTACGAATTATAAAATACTACAAGCCTTTTTCTCAACCATGAATACCAGAGCAAAATTATGATTAAATCTAAACATAAATCACCGAGGTTTGTAGCTACATCTTTATGAAGTAAAAATTTCTCCAAAAAGAATAGCGAATAAGGTATATACAAGCTGATTAATTTATTAAGAAGTCTGATGACTATATGATAAAATATTTTGCGTTGAAGTTTTCAACAGTGATATAAATATTATAAACATATATTGCATCAGCAGTTATAAATATTTAAAAATTACGGTCGTTTTGGTATGCCGTATAATTTAACAAAGTTACATTAATGATACTTATGCAATCCCAAAATAAAATATCTATCATTGAACATAATGTTTGAGTAAAGAAGCATAATACTAACAAAAATAAATCACACCTATTAGAAGCATGATCTTTATTTTCAATGCAGTACGAAGATCTGAGAGGTTAAAAATACATATAATTATAGTAAATGTATTATAGTATGAAACAAATGCCCATTCAACGAATTTCAAAAATGAATTTAACGTAGGAAGATATAAGGGAAACGAACACATTAGCCCGACTTCAAGGTATTGATTTTGTTATCATCTGCATTGACAATTTTTTGTAAGTAAATATTGTTAAGCTTTTGAATTTAGAATATTGAAATAATTTTCACAACTCTTCATCATTTATATGGTAAAGAAATATAACCCAGTAATGTTTCATTTTAACGTAAGGATTTAATACCACCATTTCGGTGATATTACACAAGCGGATCAAAATTAACTCGGTGATGATATGAAACAACACAATGGCACAACAATATTTCTCAATATTTACAGAAAATCATTGAAAATTAACATCGAAATTATATTTTACTTTTATAAAAATAAAGCTCCTTGTCTGAGTATGTCTGGGTATTACTCAGAAGTGTGAAAAATACCAATTAAGATATGATAACTGTTATGACACATGAATTGCAAACTGACCTGTAGAGCCCGATGCACAACATTCCGTAATTTCTGAGCGCAGAAGTGAAGAGATCTCCATACACGCCTCCTTCTCCGAACTGCCCCAGCGGTCCATCGTAGAGCGAGATCTGCCCCACACGACACCGGTCTCTGTTTGATAGCGTCTCGGGGGTGCTGGCGGCAAAAACCAAGATTCACTGCTAACTTTGAATAAATGAGTGTGTAACTCAAGAAACACCGCTCTCTAATAAATAAATTTTGGTTGTGAAACATTATTTCATGACCTAACTTTGTGTCTAACCTACACGATACTAGTCTTTGGACGGAAAAAACATTTCATGACCAAAGTTAGTGCAGAGAAAATCTTGTCACACAATATCAGTTTTTATTTAATGCAGCAATGTTTTTTGTATTATGGAATGAAATTGATTCAATTTAGGACAGGAACGAGTCAAATGGCTTATGATTGCGGCTATGTTCAAGTCCTCATACCTTCACCCACTGCCCCGGCAAGGACACATACAACCACTAAGACACAGACTAGCCCATTCACAATACACATATGGAGAGACAAATAAGCAAATCTGTAAGACACTACACGGAATATTAACATAGAATGATTCTTCAAAGACCGATGTGTTTCTGCGAATCTTTTATGTAGTACATTGTACCTCAAACACATTGAAAATATCATTTATTCAGATCCTACAACTCTGCCAATTCTGTCATAACGCCAGTGATCAAGAAGAAATCAGGGAGCAAAGCCAAGAAAACTTCACAGCAGTGCTGCTCGTAATTCATGAATATGAAAATGTGGTTTTGCCATTTGTCAGATGATTAAAGTATATTATAGAATACACAAGTTTGTGCAATTAAGGTAAATTAGGAAAAGAAATCAGGTTAAAGCTTAAAATGTTAAAACGAAGCATAATAGATGCTTTTGAAACTGTTTCTTGTCTATCCTTTCAGATATGATTCAATGTCTCACAGTGGGTAAAACCAAAAAGAAGCAACAACTTTCATAATATACAATGAAATTTATTCGTCTTTGGCACTTTCAAAATGAATGAAATTACATAATTCTCGAACACTAGTGCTATGGTTTTTCTGCGGCCATTTTCAAGGACATAAGTTCTTCAAGGTAAAAATTCAATGTCCTCCAAACGTGCTTTGCGCACTTGAATAAGGGTGGTTTATTTTATCTTCTATACAGAAATAGGTTTTGTACGAAAAATTACAAATTTAGACATTAAAGCACAACAATCCAAAATTTTAAATGTGCAAATTTCAATGTTCAAAGAGAGTTATTAAATGTTAAGTTTGAAACAAGTGCAGGCGAGGTTATCATAGAGTTTATCTGCTTAGAGTTAAGGTAAAATCAACGGTTGTCATAACTAAATTTTCTATTCGACTCAACGTGTACAATGAAAAACAAAGCAAGGACAAAATATGTTACAAAATTATGGCCTTTATGAATTCAATCGGATTACCCCCATTGAAAATTTTCAAAAATAAGTTACCAGTTCTTTAAAGTAACCCATTTATCTCTGAACAAAGTTTTTGAATGTACAGTCTAGTAATTAGGCACATATCAACTGCTGTAGGGAAATGAATGAATCATTAAAGACCTTATGCTTTTACCGAAGTTTATTTTGTAACAGAGATTGTATTCCCTAAAACCTGCTGCATGAGCGCTTCTCTTTCCGTCGATAATTCCCATCATAATCGTACTCATATTAATATTTGTCCAAAATATCATACTCCCATCTACCCTTGTCCAGTTGATGTATCTAAGACTGAAAAAATACTCGGTGGAACTTTTTTCTATCCCTCTATAGTCAACAGCTATACATACAATTATACGTTTATGCGAATTTATAAGACATGAAACCTACTTATGTCGGTGCAACTGATTCCCATTCTCGTACCAACTTCTTATTCTAAAAGCCATTTTTTATGTGATATAATTTATGACAATTCATGAACAATTTAATACACCTAAACCTTAATACTAAAATGATGCAAGACAAACCTATATCCTCCTCGCAGCCCCGCCCCCTCTGCGAGGATGAGCTCGAGCTCTGGTGTGGCACCACCGGTGATCAACGAGCGGATGAGTGTTAGTGCATTCTGGTTGAAGTAAGTCTGCAACCAAAAGGTCAATTCTGGTTACGTCCAGTCACTAATTTAGTTGCCATCAGGAAAAATGACGCATGCATTCGTTACAGTTTCTGTCATTTTTGAATTAAAATAATAACTGAGATGAATATAGATCTTTAGGAACTGTTTAAGACCATTGTGGTAGAGTAGGTACTCGACAAGACAAACAAATAAACACCAACATTTTTCGTTTACATCAGTAGAGTAGCTATAATATTAGAAAAATGCATTACACGCCGAATGAGAAACTATTACACGACAACTAATGCAGCTATAAAAATTGTTACATGTGAAAAGAAAGAGGAAACATTGTAGTTTTATCTTGTACCGATGAAGGAGATTTACAGCATATTTTATAATCAAAATTTACATCATTATCATATCCTAAGAAAGCCGAAATACAGTAAGGACCAACGAGCAAAGATAGTGGAAAGTTATTTCTCTAGCAATGGATCGTTAGGTGCAGTACAGAGGGACTTCGTAGAAACATTTAATCAACAAAGACCTTCCAAACATTACATTATTGCAATGATTTCAAAATTCAGAAATTTCGGCTCGACAGCGGGCAAAGAAAGCTCTGGCAGACCGAGATCAATACGAAATGCATGAGTAGTTCAACGTGTTTCATTGAGCGTTGCAGCAGATTTAAAAACGTCCACTAGACGACGTTCCACTCAACTAGGAATTTTACGAAGATCACTGCTACACATCCTAACAGAAGATTTAAGACTGTTTTCATATAAAATTCAAGTAACACAATTGTTAAACTTTGCAGACCATCAACAAATAAAGGAGTTCGCACGTGAATTTATATGCCTTACGAATGATGAGACTTTCACCTCATATCTAATCATGTCTGACGAAGCCCATTTCCATATTAGTGGGCAAGTCAATAAACAAAACTTCCGATTCTGGTGTTATGAAAACCCTAAAATTATCCTAGAGCAACAGGTTACCATCCGGTGTAGCATAACGAGTGCATAAATCATTGGTCCATACTCCTTCCAGGATGTTGATGGTGCAACTGCGACAGTGAAAGGAAACAACTACAAACAAATGATACTGGAATATTCATAGCCACAACTGGAAGATTTGGACACGCAAAACAAGATGGGGAGACACCACATACGACAAAAGAAACCATAGCAATACTATGAGCTACCTTTCCAGGTCGAGTAATTTCACGTTTTGATGATGTTCCATGGCCACCACGGTCTCCTGATTTACCCCCAGATTTCTTCCGATGGAAATACCTTACAAGAAAGCTTTCCATCTATACGCCTAATACTCTCTATGAGTTATAATACAGCATCATTAAAAGAAAACAACAGAATAACTCCAGACATTTTGGAAAAAATCATGAAAATACTGTACGTAGAATATGCTTGTGTTTAAATACTAATGCGTAACATTTACAGGATATCATTCTTAAATAATATAACTCACGGATTTTTCTTTCATTTCTTATGTAATCAATTTTTATGGCTGTATAAGATGTCGTGCAATAAATGTTCAAATGATTCAGTGACCCTGTACCACCTGGCTATTTTTATTTTGGAGAGACGCCATAAATCTGTCACACAAAATTGAACTTCCGTTCAAGTCAATGTTGTCACACAGTCTTTTAACCTCGATGTCACCGTAACGACCTTATCGAATAACTGGTCTGCAAAATGGAGTATAGGTATCTATGCATACTTTAAACCTGTGTCATGTATAATCTCTGCAGTAAAATGAATAGTTACAGTTAAAATGTATTTATTAGACATAACAAATGTTGATTCTAAATGAGGTAAGAGCATTGTGATTATCATACAAATATATGCACTTTTTCATGCATTTCAGTCTTTAGTCAAAACTTTCCTCAAATTGCAAACGCCATTTAATTGAATGATGTTATATAATTCCCATGCCGGGTAGCTCCATCATATCACATCCATCACATCTAGCTTCGTTATCGTTCCACTTGCTGAAAGCTAAAAATGTTTGATATAATGGAGTCGCACAATACTCAATTGTTAAAACCATTGAACTTCTAAGCTAATTTCCGAGTCGTCTGACACATGAGTGCTAGAAAGCGACAAATATACGAAGATGCGCGAATGTTGATTGTTCTTTGTGATGCATTTAATGCTAGACTATGTAATCGTTATTAGGTATTATAATGTTAGAAAGCCTTACGGTAGACATGAGTGAGTCGAGCACAGACACAGCGAAGGCTGTACCGCAGGCAAACGGCTGGGTGAGATACAATTCAGTGTCAGGGTCGTCGTCGTCGTCCTGGTCGAGGAACTGTACGTTGCTATCGTTAATGAGTTCGGTGATCATTGGCACATTGGCGCCGTACACCGAGCCTCTACGTTGTAGTACTATGGGAGATCCCAAGGGGCTCACAGCATCTCCAGAAGGATCTAAGGAAAATTGCACAGATTTTAGGACAAACACGATGTTCCAAACAATTATGAAAGTTTTCAAATTTACTTGCAAGACCATTGTAGATCTTTGTACTCTGAACTGTTGGATTGGATATTACAACATACTATCAGTATGGATGCTTCACAAGCCCTCTCACTTCAGTTAGTAGCTCCTTCAGTAAACTGAACTCAAGGATTCTCCATGTGACAAAGGTCAGATCTCGGCTAGTAAAATTATCAAGGTATATGAATTTAATTAAACTGCAGTCTCGTTGTTATTACAAAATACATTTTTATGATGGTCTACTGCCAGAAAAAGAGAGGTAACAAAAGAGGCGTTGAACCATTTGACCTTCACACAATCCTTATCAAGAGCTTCATACTTTTGTTTGCTTGGCTTATGTCTTGTATGAATATAAACTTATAGAGCAGAGTCCAATACTGTTAAGTGATTTACTGCCAGTGTTTCGCCGCCAGTTCATCCTCAGGCATTAAAAGTTCTCTTATGAGAAGCCTAAGTGTGATAAAAGGCTTATTAAATCTGCCCTTTTGCATTCTTCGTTCACTTCATACCCTGAGATACAATCTTGCAGTCTGTGTACGTCCAGCTCTATTACAAAGCTCAATGGTCTTCCAAGTTTCCAAATCTCGATCTGCTATTATTACATCTTTTTATTTTAGACAAGAAATCCCATGGAATTAAGTGACTTTCATAGGTTTAACCCATGCGTTCAAAACTGTAGCTATTCAATGTGCAATAAGAAATCTGTTTTTTTTTTTCGAAAATGAAATATTGTTTGTTAAAGGTCTCACTTTGTGACAGGACTCCGATAGTGTCATCGAAAGTCATGGCTTTGATGTTCAGGGAAGCGAGAATGGCTTCCTTGTCGGCCAGTGTAGGATCATCGTTGGACGGCACCTTGGCGCTTAGAATGACGCACATATCGCACAGGTTCACGTTTACGGCCCGTAGATCTGCTCTGCTCAGCGGGGAGCCCTGAAAAAAACCGTATGAAATAATAGCTAATACATAAATTTTAATTCAATGCTTGGTCATCATATACTCTCAAGAAGCATCAGTTATTCTGCAGGTCTTTTCGGCTAGAAATCTGGTATATCTATTGTACGGTGATAGCCTGTCGATGAAGACTGCACTCGAGTATGGGATTTCACGCGTCTTTGCAATGTTTTAGTGCTAAAATTACTAAGGCCAATGTGCATAAACAAAACTCTATCATAATTTTGCATAACAGTTCAAGAAAAAAAAATAAATGGTTATAACATTACTCTGACTATACAAGTCAGAAGAGTAAAAAATTCTATAATTTTTACTACCTCAACGAAATTACTATAAGCAAAGAACTACAATTGTGCATTACACTTGTGTAGAGAAATGCTTTCTGATTTGAGAGGGAAGATTCGTGTGTAAACAACTATAACCGTACATGATGTGTCTGATACTGAACATGCTTTTATATAGACGTCTCACAGAATTGAATTCTAAACTTACGTTTAAGACGGAAATTTTTGGCAAATTTTGCAGCATTTTCCATTCTCTTCTTATGTAGTCGACTGAACCAACTATGACGACATGCTTGAGTTCATGGTAGTGGAAGTTCGAGGCTCTGAGAGGCATCACCAGATTACGCAGGCCAATGAGAGGAGAGTCAGGATCAGCGAAGAGACATACCACAACATGGCCGTTTAATACGGTCATCGCTGCTTGGTTTCGATCCTGGCAAGCGTTTTTTAATGAAGATGAGTGTTACTAAGCACAAAAGTTGATGAAGATGAGTGATGATAGAGACAAAAGTTATTAAAGATGAGTGATAAAAGACATGAAAGTTAATGAAGATGAGTGATAATAGACACATAAGTTAATGAAGATGGGTGATAATAAACATAAATGTATAATTTTGTAGAAAAAGATCCCCATCATCTGACCAGTTAATTCTGTTCTCGCTGCTGCGGTAAAGACCTAGTCCGTGAATTTGGTAATGGAAAATCATTAAACTCAGCTAGGACTGTAAGTACAGAAATACAGATAAGAAAAATAAAATACCTGCTCAATTTGTTACCATACATAGCTGCCTGCCTTAAGCCCTAAAAATATCTTCTAATCAGCCATGAAACCACCAGAAGTGACCAGAGAAGTAAATGAAATAAAAATTTATCCAATGGCTTTGTCAGAGTTTTCATCGTTCCTTCGATATGGCAGTGTCGTGTGAGTTGGTCAATTACTGTGTTTTAAGAATTATTCGGCCATATTAAAAATGAGGTGATGAAAGAGAAATTTTAAGCTGCTACCATATTTATTTCAGTAAGTTGTTTCACCCCTAAAGAACGTTTATAAGTTCGTTCCAAAAAAGTGTACGACGAAATAGAATGCACGATAGACACTTATACACTTACTACTTATTTTCTAACGTACGGTGCATGCTGCAATTAAGTTTGACTAAGAAAATAGCGAACGAAATAAAGGAGCACACGATCACAATGTGAAGCAGCTGCATAAATGTGCTACAAGAATATTTCATAAAATACGGAATTTGTGAGAGAAAATGCGTACAGATCTATGAACTATCAATGTAAGATAATTGTTTCTAACACCCATGTTTACCTTACACTGATGTTAAGGAGTTGTGTTTCACATTCGGAAACAATCCCACTATATAATTCCACTATATAATAATACACAGTTTGTTGTTTGCTTCCTTGGTTCGTCTCTCTGTCACGGTCTTAAAGATTTGAATACGAAGAAATTCGGTAGGGTATACATGTATTGTAAGGAATATATTGTGGATACCAAAGACACATCCTTCAATGTGGAAACTCCTTCACAAAACCTGCGCCCGCTGGCAAATTAAACGAAAAAAATAAATAAAAACTACTTGTAATGCTCGTGGTACATAGTTTGTTGCTTGCTTGCTTGGTTCATCTCTTTGTCACGCTCTTAAGAATTTAAACGGGAGAAAATTCGATAGGGTATTCACATATTGTAAGCATTGTATTGTGGATACTAAAGACACATCCTTCAATGTGGAGACTTATCGCAAAGCCTGCGTCCACTGGCATATAAAACAAAAAATCAGTAAAAAACGCATGAATTTACACGTATGAGTCCACTAAACTAGTACAGAAATAACAGTAATAGAAACATGATTAATTTCACTATATAATAATACACAGTTTTTTGCTTGCTTTCTTGCTTGGTTCGTTTCTCTTTCACGCTCTTAAGGATTTAGATAGAAGAAAATTCGGTAGGGTATACATGTACTCGTATTGTAAGCATAGTATTGTGAATACCAAAGGCGCATCCTTCAATGTGAAAACTCCTTTGCGAAGGTCGCATCCACTGGCAAATCAAACGAAAATGGTCAGTAAAAACACGTAAATTATATATATATATATATATATATATATATATATATATATATATATAAACAGCATATCTCCATCTGTCTGGCTCTCTCTCTCATTCTCTCTCTATCTGTGGGTGTCCGTCCCATTACTTCCATTCTATTACTGAAAATAATTACAGAACTGAAATTAAAACGTGTACATGTATTACAAGCATTGTGTTGTGGATACCAAAGGTGCGGGATTGCTATAAAATTAAATAATTTTCCCCTTTATTAGCTTCGTTCTCCTACACATGCCATGTTATTGGTATATAAGATACAAAATGAAAGTTTTTCTTGGATTCATGAAAAATCTTTGGGTTCTGGTAGTACCACGTGTAAAACTGCAAAACATATTTTATTTTATAGATCCTTAATTATATTTCCTTTAAACCGTAGAATTTCGCCGGGTACTATCTAAGCCATGTTATCGATAGATAAGATACAGAATGAAATCTCTGTACAAATTCATGAAATTTTTTTATTTAGAAACAATAATTCGTCGTGAATCGGTAGTAGCAGAATTTGTAATCATTTCAAATTATTAAAATCTGATCAAAGAAAAAACGCAATTATGGATTGAAAAATACCTAATTTTATCACTTTTAATTTCCATTTGTTCAAATAAATAGTACAAATATATTCCATGTTATTATTAACATCACTATTACCTGTGTCCCTATGATTGAATGAACGAATGTCAAAAAAGTCTTCGGACTTTGCAACAAACATTTCAGTATTTCGAGCAGGCAGAACAAAATACTCTACAGATTTCACCATGAATATTTAACTATTAAACCGGAAGGTTAAAATTTGGATTCACCTTTAATTTGGAATTAAAGTGATGAATACATTTTATATCAAGTGTTTGATTTTACTTCACGATTTAATGAATTTCATGAATTTTCATGAATATGTTGAGCATCCATCTAGATTTGGTACGAGCTGGAATAGTTTCACGTGTACGAGTGTCTTTAATTGAGGTGCTAATTATATTCCGCGGGAAGTATCTCGTTACAAAATAATAGAATGTGATGTTGTATTTTAGGGAAAAAAAGTAGAAAATTAAACACATACATGTGCAATCGCTTAAATGAATGGGGAAAATTCGTTAGAAGGTGCGTTAATAATAATATTATGAACAATGTAGAACCATTGAAGATCTCGAGAATTCATAAAAAACCAGCCTCAAAAGTGCTCATTTTTCACCATGGCATCAAATAATGGGCCCAAAAGAATTATAAAATTTTCTAAGGTACAGCACACATATGCTAGACTGTAGAATGAAGTATCTTAGGTATAATAAGTTTTAAATTCTATTACTGAGCTTAAATAGCTGTGAAGTCATCCTAAAGGGAACTCTGCTCACCAATATACAGTCTTCTAAAGATTTAGCAGGACACCAATGGAACATGCCCGTTGAGTCATATTTCATTTCAGTTTTCTCGAAGTCGAAGTCTTTAGCCTGGTCATCCGCAATGCCAACCGTCAGTCCGCCACCATTGTTGCCGTTACCGCTGCTCGAATTGCGGTTCGTCGGCCTGTTATAAAAAACAGTAGTGTACTGCAAACTGTGTACATAAGGACTTTCATTATAACTCGTGTAACTTTTTATAACTATAACAATAGTTGGAGCATTCCTTTATTCAGCTAAAGCACCCTGTAAATGAATTGCAACTGCTTGAAGTTGCTACAAACTACTTATCAAGATTTTTTTGTAATTTTCCTCTCTTCATCCGTCTGTTGTGAATAACGTTAAATGACATACTTCACTGATTGAACACTGATTGTCATAATTAGGCTAGCGCTGTGAACTACAAGCGCATGAATTTTTCTGACCTCTTTCATTTTCATGAACCTATGATGGCACACGAAAGAGTGTGACAGATTTCTAAATTAAGGTCTTTCAATAAAATTAATTTGCTTTTTAGGTTCATACTGGGCCAGTTTGAGTTGTTATTAAGGCAAATCTGCAGAATGCTCTGCACCAAGGGCCTAAATTTTTCCCTTTGTTTCTTCTGACAAACAAGCGATAGCTGCAAATGCACCACACGATGTGTTACATTTCCTCGCTGGAAGTACGTGATATTTTCCAACAAAGCTTTTTTTCACCAGCCTTTAGTTACAGTTGATACAAAGAAGCAACCCTTTCTGATATTGAGAAGCTGTTCAATACGGATATGATAAGTGATGCAAAGTATTGGGTTAGGAGGTCTTTCTGAAACTCATCTCTGCTCTGTGTCCTCTGAACAGCTTTTTCCTTTGTAAAGTTTATGAGCAGCTTAGTTTCTTGCTCTCATTATTCACATAAATATTTTTTGCTGTTTAAGAGTCATACACAGCGGAACATATTAGCTAAATAGGCAGAGTGGAAGGATATTTTAAAGAGCATAAATATCAATGCATGCTTTTGAAGGATACTTTAGATTGATAAATAGGCATTACGATCGAGGAAATACCGTGTCACGAGGACGAAAGATACGCATGTCATTAATTCTATTCTATGCAAAGGTAACATTCGCAAGCCTTATAGTAAAATAAATTAGGAAGAAATTTTAAGAAACACTCATGTAAAAATGATAGCATTCCAATTGCCAAACTTGAAATGAAATTATGACTTAATAATACGAGTCTAATGCAGATCCCACTCACATCTACCGTCACACTGAGAAAGACATTCAGTGAATTTTCCAGAAGCCAGTACGACTTACAACTGAAAGCCTCCAGTAAGTCTCGAGCAAAGATCTGCTCTATAACGTGGGGGCTGTGTCACTTCGTTGCAACATTAAATCTCCGTAAATTAACTCTTTTTTTCGCAAACGTGGAAGCTTTAAAAGTTTTAAACGTTTACTCTAAGATACTTTAGAATATTGTGATAGTTCGCAACAACGTAACTATGGTTGCTAAAATTTGCACCAGAAACTCAACATTACCTATCAATCGCTAATTAGTTACTAGCTGGATGACCGAAAACTAGCAAAAAACTAATAGAAAATCTCATAACGTAACGCTTATACACTCTAAAACAGGAGCAGAGAGACTCAAAAGTAACGTTATGTATGTTTCTGAAGCTCAAATCAGTATTAAATGATAGCACTATGTGTGGCCACTTCTTCTCTCTCAATTTTCTGATTTGAGGTTTCTTTATATTTGTTTGTAATCAACTCTTCGCTTGCTATAACGTATTAAATTAAAAATTATTATCTGGGCCTAAACGTTAATTTTCATCCTAAATAGCATTCAGTTTTACGAACTATTCAGTCTAAAAGTGAATTGTTCTATTTGTTATTCTGTGCGCTTGTATCACTCTACTGGTATAACAATGTAGAGCTAAATTCTACTCTAAAGTGAAACACAAAAATTTACTTCGCTATATTATTAATAATTATGGGTTCAAGCGAAAATGTAGCATTAATAGAAGCTAGACAAACCAATTGCAGGGCGCATGCAATTATACACTAAGGACACTAGGTGAGATGTGTGAGCTATGAAGCATACAAGTACAACATTGCCAAATATTCTCTAAAAGGAACTTTAAATCCTAAACATAAAGAGATTATGCATTACACTGGTATGTTTAAAAATGGGAACTCATAAATCAGATTT
The DNA here is from genome assembly GCA_006783055.1 of Trinorchestia longiramus. Classification (NCBI taxonomy): domain Eukaryota; kingdom Metazoa; phylum Arthropoda; class Malacostraca; order Amphipoda; family Talitridae; genus Trinorchestia; species Trinorchestia longiramus. The sequence continues at coordinate 28,426 of VCRD01005019.1, forward strand.
GCAATGAAGGCCCTTTCTAAAAAGTAACTAATGAATTTCCTCATGAGCAAATAAACTAATTAACAATCGCTCTTAACACATGGCTCAGGCTATAACATTTTGCCCCCGACCAATTGTGTATCAGTAAAATAAAGTGAAAGACGTCCATGTGGTAGATTTCAGTATAAGAATATAGAAAAGGAAGAAAATTTGATTCAGATGGTGTAATATCATGTTTTCCTACATTTTTTAGATGCTCCGAAAAATCATAGATCTGATCTTCATCATCTGCATTCGAGCGTTTTTTAAAATGGTAATAGTTTGGTATATTAAATGTTAGATAAGGAAAAATCTGCTACTTCCAGAAGTCTATGCAAGTGACGATCCAGTATCATCTGTACATGACAATTAAGTAATGAACGTTCATAGATCCTAGGTTACAGACGATTCAGGGTACAGGTGTATATCTAACATAACGTAACCTTTTAAGTTACCGATAACAAAAATATGTGACATATATAAAAACCTACATTTCTAGAAATAATAGAAGGCATACTATATGTAGTTACAATTTAAGTATGGAATAAAATATCATTTAAATGACGTCCGTTATTGCTTAAAGAAACCGGTGGTCTTTTTATGGTGCGCCTTTACTAAGCAGCTCTGCCGTTATTCTGCTAATTTTTTAAACAATGCTTTGATCTTTATTACTAAAGTATCTGTCATAGTAATGTTATCATTTTTCTTCATATATGTCTCAAGGAAACAAATTAAGAAAGCTTCACATCTAAAAATCGACTTACGGAGCATTACCATAGCGTAAAATTAAATTAATATGTGTAGAAAAATTAGTTTAGCATGCTCATCTGTTCACTTCTATTGAGCCCATGTCTCTGATTTTAATGTTCATTGTTTTTATGTGATTTTTGTCGTGATTTTCGGCATCAAAATTATTTCTGTATCATCTTTGCACCGTAATAATAGAGCCATTATATTGAAAGAGAAGTTCCAATTATTTGCTGTTCCTTCGTATTACACACTATTCATAAAATTAAATTCTACGAGTCATAACAGTAATATGTAATACGTCTCGGTAAATGTATACAAGACTTCACTAAATTATTCATTATCTTCTATTATTTAAGATGTTCCAAACTTTCACACGTATCATAGTTTTCTGGTCATTGACTTTGTAAGAGAGTGTGTTACTGCTGCGTAACCCTGTAATTGTGGGTTAGAATAGAATAGAATAGAATGAGGCTATAGGAACGAACCTTCTGGTCCATTCTGGTCCATTCTTGGTTAATGGCATTATATTCTAAGATATGATAATAATCATTTGCAACCAATTATATTTTTCAATTTAATGACCGCTACATTCTGAGGCGTATGATAGTGATCTATTCAAGAATACTAGTGTAATAAGCACCACACCTGTGATCGTACAGTTACTATAGCGCAGTACGGAACAGCGTTAATAGTCAATAACTTTGCTTTGTCCTGGACACTCAATCTCGATATTTATTTATGTTAATTCTAATAGTCTTATAAGAGTGCTGAATTCACTTATGACTAAAACATGATCTTTTATTTTCTATTTTAGCTATTTAAATTGATTTTTACTAAACAAATAGTTTCGAGACATCAAAGGCAACAATCATTTCGAACTAAATACATTTCTCATCGCAAATTAGCGAGCATATTTTTTACGGATCATCCCTCACTATATATGTCTTATGATTAAAATACTCTATTCTTCGTGTAACAGAGGATACGAAGGGAAAAACTATCGGCGTAAGTATGAACTCGTGTTATACATCATCGATGAAACCAAGAACATGACGCCGGAGAAAGTATGAGGTGTGAAGTGCAAGTAACTTACAAGCATCGTGGTGCTGCGATAGTTAAAGCTTGCAACAGAGCCCAACGAGCTCAAGGAGACAACGAGAATGGTACAATGCAAAGAGTAAAAGACAGGGTAAAAACAAGTCATTTTCTTCCGTTCACTTACATACAACTATTTCGTTTGTGCTGTAAACAGCAAATAATTGATATGGTATTGCTGTAAAGGCTTCAGTTTTACAATAAACTTAGTAATTGACATTCGAATTTAAACCACAAAAGGTAGAAAGATGCAAGCGAGAGCCGCCGTTTTTATGGGACCATAGCACCGGATGGGTAAAGCTTGGTAAAGCAAGCGGGTATACATAATACTGGACAAATTAATTGGGACAGGCTTATTTTTTTTAAATTCGTCCTTTCTCATACGCGCTCAAAAGCAGAATAAGCACCCTCGAAAGCAGATGCTTGAAGTCATTTTATACCTGCAGGACCTGGTAGCTTAGTACCAGAAAAGGGAATGATGAACTCCAAAAAATGCATTTCAATACTAGGAGACAAAATGGTGCAAACGTTCACTGGGCTGTTGGTGTCTTAGCAAATTCGAAGCTAGTAAAAAATCTGAAGAAAAGAAATTAAAAATTTTTGATTGGGCTGGTAATTCTTCGGATGCAAATCCCTCCGAAAATTTGTGAAGCATTGTGATGAGACGTGTGTGTAAAATGGACTGCTCAACTTAGAGAAAAATGATTGAGAATGTCATGAAAGTTTGTCTTCGAACTGGCGACGTTAAAAATTTATGTTCTAAATTAATGGAAACCATGCCGACACGTTTACAGGATATCATTAAAGCTAGAAGAAAACATACATACTTGATACTAAATTCCTATGCCATGCATGTAAGAGAACTTATACTAGTTAAACAACATGAGTGTAAATTATTGTGTTTGTCCCAATTAATTTGTTTAGTACTGTACATAGATTGCAAGAGCGTCGAGGTGGGTGCAGGTTCTTACACAGTATAAAGAGTCCTATATAAATAAAAGCCCTGGAAATACATCGGGTAGCAGGTATTAGAATTCTACAATTTTGATTCAAAATATAGAGAATATTCATTCCACATTCTATAAAAAATAAAAGATAAATAAAAACAGAATCGAATATTGTAATCTCGTAAAAAGGTTTTCTGATTAAAATACTACTAACTAACAAACGGGCATTACATAGTCAAGCAATGAAGGTGACAGCTAAACATTGGAAAGAATAAGTTCATACATGAGCTTTTTGACTTCGTAGCTTAGATGGTAGCTGTAAGTAGTATCTTCAGTCAGCCTGAAATGATAAGACAACCTGCAGTTAGCTGATAAATGTATTGAAGAAAATGACAGATGCCAAATGGTAATTCAATCAACTTTTAGAGTTAGTAGTCGAATCACAAATTCACGCTCATGTGAAGATAAACACACACTAGCAGAATTCATGGTGTTAACTAATAACTTGTTAAAACAGTATCTAGTAATACTGGAGCAGGGAACAATTTTTGTAATCAAGTGTAGCCGAAAGAGAGAGGCAACACTTGAAAGTCGGCATAGTGGAGTTAACAGTTGCACGGCAGGAGAAAAAACGATGTATCAATGAAAAAATAATACATATGATGTAAAAATGCTTGTGGGTGTATGAAATATAGTTGAAAAAGGGTTATTTAAAGTTTTGTTACTGAGCATGTCGTGTATGATATATCAAGAAATTTCAAAAATGTATTCTCTAGGTCTCTTTAAATGTGAAACAATCAACCACAATATGTGTGAGCAGTACGGAAAAACTCAGAAAGTGCTTCTGTAAATGCAACGGGCACTTCTAACAAAACACGTAGAGTTAATCTTCATTAATTTCATAGCTTAAGTATTTGTCAGTTGTCAGAGTACATATGGTGCAAAACAGTAAATTTAAATAATATAATAAGTAAAGTAAAAGTGACAAGTTAGTGCATACATCTGGGAAAGAACCTGTCGGAGAGGCAACGAACATAATTTATTATACCATAAAGAATTTTTGAAAAATTCCGGTAGCGTGTGCATTTTGTACTCAATATGTGAAATTAAGAGCTCTTTTGCATAAGATATAAGATTGAAGAAATGCTTCGGCAATAATATTTAAATGCTTAAATAAGCACCACCAGCTCTGGTGAGCACCATCACCCCTGATGAACCGCGCCTAACAAGCACCACCTGCTGATCACCTGTTGTACCCCTGGTTTGGTGAGGTGTCGACGGCTCGACCACCGTTCTTTTTCGATGCGAGGGTCTTTGCAGCGTTGAGTAGAGGCTGAGTGCTGCTGTTGCTGACCGGTTGGCTGGCCACTGCAAGCAAGAGAACATCAGAAAATTATATTTTAGGAATAATCCACTGGACAATTGTACTGGGAAAATGTACTGTTTTTCTAGATTTTACTTATGTGAATTATGATAGGAATGAGTATAACAATATTTTAAGGTTTAACAATTTAAAATTACTCTGAAAATAACGAGTAGTTAAGTAATTCACAGTGTAATTTCTTAAAAAAAGTTCTTGAGAAATTGTTGAAATCGTTTCAAAGGTTATAATCCATAATTGGTGTTCTGTACATAAAATTGAAATAGAGAATTCGTGGAAAAATATTTCCGTGTGGTGAATAAAAATTTTCCTGAGCAAATTCAATAATAACTATAATTGTGCGACACAAGTTATCAAAATACATTTTCTTAAGATTAATTAATGTAATAGTAAAAGAGAAAGTGCTTATTTAAAAACTCAAACCACGTCCATTTCAAACATTATGTTAAATGTACACTTTTCTGCTGAGAGGGCATGTTTGGTTTTCCTTGTTGTGTGTGAAAAATACTTAAGATACAAACATATAAAGCCACAAAGACAGGTACAATTACTAAACACGTATTATAACAATGTTTTTTACATCTTTAAAACTACTTTGACAAATTACGTATTCCCTTGCTGAAAATTAAGAATTTCCTGAACTCATATTTCCCTCTTATTAACCATTATTTCATCCATTCTACGATCATTTTCCAGTGATTTTAACAAAAATTTCAGAACATAGAAGACTATTTCAGTTTTGAGTAATTGTACCCTCAGTGAAAGTAAAAGAAACCTGACAGACTCATCTCGAGGCATAGACAGCCAACAGTCTTGACGGCAGAAGCACACTACAGAATACAGAGCAAAGCAAGCTGTTAGCACACGGCAATAAGCAGTACCAACAGCAGCGTCGACAACACTTAGCTGAGCTTCGACATTACAGGTTTTATTGTCTTGATTAGCACACGTCACCGAGGTGAATTACATATCCCTGTAGGGTGAGCTACTTTATTTAACAGCATAACATTTGAAAACATTTATAACTTGAGAGTGTGCAGGTAAATATGTTTATGTAAAATGATGTACACTAAGCATAAGAAGAGTGTGGTACTGGTGCAGTACTAAATGTCCTTCGTTCTTAGTTTACATATTCCGCTTAAAAACAGTACCTAAATTCTCACAGTTTGAACACAAACAAAGACGAATTATTACACACTTCCTGCGAAAAAATTCGTCATATGAGAAACAACATTAAATCTGAGTGATATGTATTCGAAGTAAAGCCGTCAACCAAGACATACATTAACTGTAAACTTGTAATGATCACTTTTTCTGATCAATTTAAGCTTCAAAAAGTTGTCAGCAACGAAATGCATTTATCGAACACGATGAGTACAGAAAACACTCACAGATCCTGCACCAATATGAACAATTACTTTAGTGAGATCGAAAACGTGAAGGAGCAGAATAAATTACACCGAAAACAGAATTTCATACTTATATTCTGAAATTTTAAAGACCTTTGTTCCAGTTTCTTCAACAGAAATTTCACCCTGATAAGTGAAAATCAGTTAGTATGTTAAATGTATTTTCTATTTAAATCACTTCTTTGATTCGACTCGAAACCGGATGAATTTTTGGTCAATCTTATGCTCAGTGGTATGAATCAACAGTATTTACGATCATCTATTTGAATAACAACTTTAAGATGTCTTTCACAATTAAGTACTTTATTTGTAACTAGCGGTGAGGAATATTTGGAGCGTTAGTGAAAACGGACTGAGAAAAGTGCACATGTGAAAGTGAAAAGCAGAGAAATTTAACTTGAACGTTTCCTTCGACAGTCTTCATGCATCTTTGAAGGGGACGACAATGTGATTCTTTTTTTTATGTTTACGTGGAATAAAGTGTCTCTCTGATTCTCGAAGACATGAACTGTACCCTACAGTTCAAAAAATGAAAAATCAACACAGAATTCAGGTTTAGAGCATGCAAAGAAAAAGCTTTCACGTGCAAAGATCGTGCTGTTCACAACTCGTCGTGAAGTTCCGTACGTCGCAACCAACAAGATAGAGATGTGTTGAGGGCAGTGGTGAGAAATCTTAATCTTAAAATACTTTCGTCACTATTTGACCACGGGGGACCCATGGAGTTAAACTGAAAAACAATTCTTTCGCATGAAATTCCAATATTTTCCCAACACCGCTGGAGTTTCGTCGTGTTTCCATGTAGGAAATTTCTGAGATGTGAGTTATTTCAACATCTACTCAGTATTGTATTCAATAAGGATATTGTTGGAGTTGAGTCCATAGAGGAGTAGATAGGAAAGAGGTAGAAGGAAATTTGAGCAGTTGGATTGTTTTGGACGAGCAGCAGATCTACGAACTACCAACTTGATTAGATGAACGTTTTACGTCAAGAGTGTGAATGGAGAAAATAAGAAAAATAGATAAATTTTGCAAAGTGTTTTTGCATTCAACTCTCAATGTGAGGGAAATGCATGCAAGACATCCTGCAACAGCACCAGAACATTTCAGGTTTTGCACAGGACATTGAAGGATATTTCTCTTTAGGTTTGTGGGCAGATTTTGATGAACGTAAAACGTTAAATAAGTGCTAGAAAATGCACATTTGTTTTTGTGCACACACGATCGTGGGAATGGTGAAAATGGACAAGAAAGAAACACTATGAGCCAAATTACTGCTATGAGAACAGAAGTTTGAATAGCAGCTAGTGCCGTAAGAATACGGATCTCTGAAAGCAACTGCACTGAACAAATTTATAAATCCAGAAAGACTGATTTCAAACAGCACTTCAATTCTTGGTATGCTACTGAACTATTTAATTGACACATACAAACAATTGGCAGCGAATTTTTGTACCTGTATAGACATCACTTGGCCCAAGAGTCAACTTTGAGCTGCTTTTAAAGTTTAGTTTCACAAAAAAGTTAAATCTCATGAGCATGAGTTGTCTCGATTTTAAATACTTCTCTGCATTTTCATAAACATTGTAGGAGCTAAAGACTTCCACAAAACATGGAGCATAAGGAGTTTTTCTGCCAGGCGAAATTTGTCCGTCATCACAAACGAGGTTGGTTAGCTATTTCACCATCAAAACATGAATATGTTAGAATCTAGTCTTAGGTCAAGCATAAATAGTATAATTATCATTTGCGTCTACTAGTAGCTGTCCGAATATTACGGCTAATTCAATTTTCATATTTTTTATTAAGGTATTTATTTGTATAATAAGACTCGCAAACTTATTTTTGAATGGTGATCAAAACAAAGTAAATTCATAACGAGGACGAAATGGCTATAGTTCAGACAGATGAAAATCACAAGTAAATTTGAAAAAGAGTAGCATTTCGATTAAAAATACGTATCAGTTTTTAACGAGACTATGAATACCTGTTTTAAAATTACCAAAGTTTATATCAACAAAATGCAAACGTTAGGTAGTAAACAGGCAGCAGAACAATTTTCTGTGGATAAACCTTTTGAATAGTTAGTGCAGTCTACATAATAGGCCAAAGCGCGTGACAGCTACGAAAAAACGTTGTTCAAGTAGCATAAACTATGATAAAATGAAAAGCATTGCAGTTCATAAATAAACAAAGGATACCTCAGTACCAGTGTTTGTTATATGACAAGAGCCATAAATAAAGAGATGCATTCAAGTAGTCTATATGCGAGGTGGGTGTTATGGAAAGCGGAAAATCTGTAGCTGTAACGTTGATAGCATTATGTGTAGAGCCCAAATAATGAGATCAAAATCAAAACGGAGTGTAAAAGAAACCGAGAAAAAGTGCAACTTACGTCCATCTTTGAGACCGGTCTTGTCGCCTGAAGATGCAATAATACATTGGTCAGATGAAGCTACTATCTTTCTGATAGCCACATTTTCACACACGGTACAAAACTCCTATGTATTCATTTTGCTAGAAATAGTACTAAAAAGACTAATACACATACAACGATGATTATATGTACGATGAAGGAGGTAATCATGATATATTCATGATAATTTCAATATTTACAATATAACGGGTGCTGTTAAGTCTAAAATAAGTTTCAAATATTCTAGCTAGAACTTAAAAACTGCAAACTCAAGTCAGATCTAGTAAAATAGGTGATGCAGCAGCGAAAGATGGATGCGTCGCACAGAAGTTATGACACTTGTCTAAATCGTCAGCCATTTGCACTACGTATGCCTTGAGCCGGGTTTCAAAACCCCCAAAATGAACGAAAATGTCATTAGTTACTGAAAATTCTATAAAGAAAATTTCAACACTGAAAACTCTTTCTTGCCGCTAAGTATGCTTCATTACCAACCAAATAAAAATGAAGAAAATTTTCACAGCCATTTCATGTACAACTGAACTAGAATAGTTCAACCCCAACGTAAGCAAAAATCAGTGACTTTTTGAGAACTCTATAACAGGACAAGAAGAGAAAGTTAATGGATGACCCAGCGGTCGCGTTGAGTGACTTTAGTCGTGCGGTGTCAGAAATGGTCACAAACCATGCAAGGCTCAACTAGATAAGCCGGTTTAGTTTAAAGAAATCGAGTAATACGAACTCAGAAAACTGTGTAGATTTTTGTTAGTATGCACAAAATATGAATTTTTTTTCAAACTCGCTAGTAACATCTCACCCAGAGACCAACTGTGACTTTGTGCATAAATACATATATGTCATTTCCCAGTAACATGCATGGTAAGAGAATTTAATGATCTATACCTGATGATTTATGAAACTAGCAGTGTTGGGCAATAGTTAAATACATTGTATTTAAAAACGTATTTGAATACATTTGTGTATGGAAACATGTATTTTCAAATACATTTAAAAACGTGTATTTGAAACATTGAAATAATTTTTCGTCTAGGTACGACGATTGAAACCAGTTTGAACGTCCAAGTACGACATTTGAAACACATTTGAACGTCGTTGTAACGCAATAGCTCTTTGGTCACACTGACCCTGACGTTGATGAGTTTTCATGAGGAGTTGTAGCAACTTCTCTGATGCTTTCTGGTGCTCGTCGTACGCGTTAGCTATTGTTAAGATGGTCTCTAAAAGTTCTATTTCATATTTCTCACCTTTTTCAAGTACCTACAGTAGAGCAAGGACGTCAGTGGTTTAACATTAACCCCTCATAAAAATATACTCCGCATCAAAACTGTTGACTAGTTGATATAGAATAGAATAGAATAGAATAGAATAGAATAGAATAGAATAGAATAGAATAGAATAGAATAGATTAGAATAGAATAGAATAGAATAGAATAGAATAGAATAGAATAGAATAGAATAGAATAGAATAGAATAGAATAGAATAGAATAGAATAGAATGAGGCTATAGGAACGAACCTTCTGGTCCATTCTTGGGTCGGATAATTACTTCGATAATTATTCGGTTGTTTACCCAAGTCCCATGCCGTATTTCTAGCCGCGTCAACCATGTCGGCAGCAGGATATTAGTTGATATTATAGCGCTCTAATAAAAAGTTCTAATTGTTCAGTCCAAGTTCTGAGTTTTTAAACAATATTTTCATTGTGTGAGTTCGATATGAGAATTTAAAGTCTAGCAGGAGTAAAATTTATACATGAATTTTGTATTCTTTAATAGCATATATTATCAAGAGCACATAACACATTTAGTTTACATAAGAGTGTAAAAGCTTCGTCTAAAAATTACGTTACTCCAGATGAAAATTAAATTCTTATAATAATGAAATATAAATGTCCCCTATTTTCAAAGATATGAATTGGATAAATCGTATTTTGTTTGATTTAGATAATATATCGAATGTTTTTTTTTAACTTTTCTAGTCACTAGATTGAAGACACAAGTGTTGTTGTACCTCTGCAACCGTTGCAAAGGCATTTCAGCAGGGGGAGAGAGCATTTTAGAGAAAAAATGAAAGAATGAAGACTATAGATTACAAATCGAAAACTTTCGTACAGGAGGTCTGGTTTGAGGCCTCCTCCACGAGAGAAACACAGAAGAAGAAAACGAATGGATGTCTACTTACATACAAAAACTAAACCTACAACAGACTCGTGCAACCAACTTTGGTTACGCTGAGGTAGGTGACTCGATCGAATTTCCGTCGAGGAAAGTTTAATTCCCAAGGCACACTGACGAGGACAGACAGTATCAGCGTGCTTCCTTGGGTACAGTTCAGAAATCCTATATATCCCCCTCCC
>VCRD01005020.1:8015-18152 GCA_006783055.1 Trinorchestia longiramus
CAATAGAACAAATCTGAATAAAATATCTTGTCAATTGCATTGTAATAAATTTTTGAAATGGTTAAGAGACTTTATGGACACCCTGTATTATATGACGGGTATTCAATATTAAAGAGTCTGTAGATTAATTAAAGAATCAATGTTTTTGACATATCACTTTAAGAGCGACAGAGTAAAAAGGAAATGGTACTTGAGAACACTCCGTGATAGTCATCACGAAATTATTAAATCCATACCTCAAATTTATAAACATAAGCGGTATTTAGTTTATAACAGGCTGCAAATACCGAGATTATAGAAGCTTCAGCTAAAATTTGACCATTTAAATTTTCTAATAGAGTACCAAAGAACTTTAATTGTAATTCGAATTCTTTGGTACTCAAAAACACTGGTACTCAATTTACTCCTTATCAGTAATAATAATTACTAATAAGAAGTAATTCGCTTTCAAAGCTTCAATTATCTTATATCACTAACTTCAGTTCAAAAGACGAATTCAGAATACGACGCTTGAGAGGACTCAATTCTGACGAATTGCAGTCTGTCATTAATGAAAATTCTACCAGTACAACGAAAGAACTGAGCAAGGAGTTTAGGTCTTATCATATCAAGATGTATAGTCATATGGCTCACATTAATTAAACTCCTTGCTCAGTTTACTAGTTGTACTGGTAGGATTTTCATCAATAACAGCTCGCAACTCATCGAAATTGAGTCTTTTGGAGCGTTCTTTTCTTGGTTCGTCCTACAAACGTGGAAACCATCTTCTACAGGTCTTTTCATTCACATCATTTTCACAAGTGTCTTTGAGGGATATTGCTGTATTGCCCTTCTGAAATTCACACAGTAAATTATGTCTAATGTGTTCTTTAGTTGCATGTACATCTGGGTTAACAATAGTTACCATTATAATTTTAACGAAATCTGAAAAAATATCCTTCAGTGATTTAGGTGGCTTCACATGTTATTTATAAGTTAAATTAAACTAATGATGCCCTAATAACTATAACTCAAAAAGTGGACACAAATTTGTTGACAAACGTATTTATCACTTTAGGATCTTAACTACAGGGAATTTTAGAATCCAATATTGAATAGTACAAGTACCAATGATATTCGAATAAACTTTTTGTTTTTTTCTGTTTTGATTCTCCAATATTCCCCGATGGACATTTTCCTTCAGTGTACCTCTGAGGACATGCTAGCTACAAGATGCAGGTGATGATTATCACCAGCTTGGTCGACTGGTGAGCGAATCTGCTTGCGAGCGGGAAGACCTGGGTTCGAATCCCGCTGCCGACATGGTTGACGCGGCTAGAAATACGGCATGGGACTTGGGTAAACCACCGAATAATTATCGAAGTAATTATCCGACCCAAGAATGGGCCAGAAAGTTCGTTCCTATAGCCTCATTCTATTCTATTCTACATAGCTTTTTTTCCTAACTATCTGAGGCAAAAAAGGAAGTTATGTTGCCGCACCTTGTACACCGACCAGGTATCCATATCCCCCAAGAACGGATAAATATTTACCTTAATATTTCCTCCTACCTTAAATATTTTTAGAACTCTTACAAATTGATCGATTTAAATGTCATTCGTTTGATTCGATGTAAAAGATTTTTTCGTGTCATTATACTCAAAAAATGTCTTCAACGCAACATTTTGGTTGTTGTAACTGAAAACACGGGAGTACATTCAAAGCACTTCAGAGTAAATAATGATCTTATATGGTAATGATATTAAGAGAAATTGTTTTGTATCATGATTACAAACAGAATTAACTAGATAAAATTTAGATTTGCGTTAACTGATAACTCAAACAGTTTATTAAACAACAAGTTATTGCCATTCGAACGATTTGGTTTTAATGGTTCGGTTTTTGTGGGACCCTAGCGGAATGAAACGAGTTGGGATCAAGTGTATAGTAGTTTTTGTGTTACCATAGCGGAATGAAATGAGGGGGGATCTAGTATACAATAGTTTTTGTGGGACCCAAGTGGAATGAAACCAGTGGAAGACCAAGTGTACAGTAGTTTTCCTTATGCAACGAGATGTGATGTTATATCCCAATAAACTTTCTTAATTATAGATCTCTGTATTCCACCAGTTTCTACCTTGATATTAATTATACCAACTCTATTTTCACTTTTCTAATTCTTCACAGTAATCATTTATTACGTTTAGTCACCCGTATCGTAAAGCAAAAAGGCTTCGATGGAATTTTCGTTACAATCAGAATGATTAGAATTCTTAACTTTTCCAAACAATTTCCAGCAACAGTTCACTCTTCCACATATCCACCATGTTGTCCTCGCCAGCAGTGTAAGAGAATGAAAACTTATCAAAAGCGATATCTGCCCACTCCAATCGTATTATAAACATTGTATTGTGGATGCCATAGTCCCACTCTAATTGTATAATAAACATTGTATTGTGGATGCCATTCGACAACCGATAACCATAAAATCACAAAATTTCGGTACTCACGCAGTCGAACTATTGTAGGCGTCTGTAGGGAACACGTTCTCAAACGCAGCAGTTAGACGGGATAGCAGTCTTCTAACCGTATCATGGACTTTTCTTAGAGTTGAATTCACTTGTGCATGTGGGGTCAATTCCTTTTCAGCCACTGTATGTGGCTGATGAGGGAGATCCAGAAGATGCATGAAAAGTGCTTGCAAACACCGAGTGTGGAAGTTTTCCAGCGACTTTTCTTCAGCCAGCATATATCCAGCCACGTTGCCATTCAGCTTGTGCTTTTTGGGCTCTTGCAAGGCATTTATTCCAGGTCGGGGTTTACGTACATAAACACGGTCACTCCACAGGGTGAAAGTAACACAATCTTCTCGTGGAACTTCGTGAATCACTGAAGTCGAGTGCTGAAACAATTCTCGCCACACTTGATAAACACAGGTGCAAATTACATTCGAGTGTCTTGAAGGATGCTGGTGTGGTGTTTGTTGTAGGAAATCTTCTGCAAACGCGTCTAGTATCGTCAAAAGGCAAGGCTTCATTTCTTCCTTGAAGGATTCTCTGTGAGTAATACAGGAATACGTTAAATAGTACAACATTCTGTGTATGAGATATGGCAGTAAATTTTGATCGATTGGTGTTAAGACGGGTGCTACAAAATGTGCAGCCTGGTTCGGATCTGCGGGATTTGGAGGAACATTTTCCCGAATCCTAATTTGCTCCTGCAAGATATGGATTACTTTATCGCTCATATCTTCTTGCCACTCGAAATCCTTTACAAACATACGCACGTGTTCATTTACTGAGAGTTCTTCTATGATAGCGGCAATAAAAGCAATTAGACCCAGCAATCCCTTCCGGAAAGCAATCGTGAAAGGCCAGGGCCTTGCAGCGACGAACATGTATCCGATATGAAGCCTTTTGAAAATTTTGGTGCAGATGCTACGGGCATTATTTCTAGCTGGTCGATTTATTGTAGCATCCGTTGGGCCCAGAATCGAAGAGATACCGGTAACGAAGGATTTTGAGAAGGAATCCACCACTTGTGCTGCTCTTTCTTCTTTCATATACGCAAATTGTCCATCTAGGTTTTGAAAAACTTCTCTCATTTGCTTGTTGTAATCCGTCCGAGAGCAAGCCTCCAGATATCGTAAATCCTGAGTAAAATTGGTTGCACCTTTGATGTACGGTAACAGGACTGTGGTGTGCTTCAGGGCTAGAGTCTGTAATACGATCTTATTAAACTGGGCCTGAGAGGCAGCTGTCAACGCTGGACCCAGCAGCGTTGCCTCTGTAAATGGTAGTTGTATTTTCTTGAAACGATATCCGTTATCTGGTTTGGGAGAGAAAATAAAATCTTAAAATATTAAATACAAATACATGTGCTTAGCTTATTAAAAATGCAGGAATATAAGTTTCAGTAAAGGGTTGCTGAAAACAACGAAGCATTTGAAATAATCGCAAGTAAGCTGCTTCCAGTTCAAGAGAATACTTAAATCGCAGGAAAATGAGATGCAATCCTATCATCTACGTAATTTATTACACTATTCTCCTGTATTGGTAAAACAAGTTCTGTTCACTGCAAAAAATTGCATCTGCAAAAACCAAAAAAAAACATGCTGAACATTGAAAAGTTATTATGGAGTTGTAGAGCAATATTAGTTCAGAGATGGCATTCCATTGTTGAACTTTTCAATGTTAGAAGAAGTGCTTCAATAGGATAAAAGTGAAAGCAACAATACTTTCTAGACTGCAATATGAGTAAAATTCGGTTGACATTGAATACTCGGCAGAACTCTTTCGTCTTTGTCTGTCCAACATACAAAAAACCATCAGTGATGAAAAACTATCCAAAGATCACATCATTGTCTTGAGACCAAAGCAAATACTGTGAAAAAAATTTACTCGAAGAATCTTGGGAACTTCCATGGTACACTGGCATAAGCCTACCATCGTTTAACCTTTTCGCTTTGGAGCTCAGCGAGAGCTTGTAACTCTGTTTTCATGAATGTTTTCATTCATGCACAGCGAAAGGGTTTATATCGCAACTTGCGTTGTACACTGGCATAAGCCTAACCTCGTTCCGCTTAACGAGCTTAGCATTTGAAAGAAGGAAGTCATGTTGCCGCACTCTGTATGAACAGTACAGGTTAGAACATGCAGAACTATGTCCTGGTCGCATTGGAAGTTCTAGAAAAATTTACAAATTATGAAAAAATTGCTAGAAATTACCACTGTCAGATATAAAGTTTAATCTATTCTTCAGTTTGGAGCGCATTTCAAATTGCATTTTATCGCTTGATAAATGCTCCAACCTAAGTTTTCGTAATATACTAATTAAAAGAATTTAATCATCCGTTAATAAGTATTAGGTGAAGATGCAGCATTTTCGGAAAAACTCTTTTGCCGAATAATATTCATCGTTTTTCAGCCCCACATGAAAATGCTTCCTGGCTTCACATTAAATGAGCATTTCCAGTCCTACTTAAAACGCTAAATGTTTTTCTAATGCAATATTCTAATATGTACAAATTTTCAATCGTACGGTAAAAATGTTTTTTTTTAACTCAACTCTTTGTAACATACAATGCTTCTATCATAATATTACTATAGTTTTACAGCTAGTTTTCTAGCCAGCTTTAAAACAAAAGGTCAGAATGAAATGCTTTGAATATAAGAAATCACTGAAGTTTTAATGGTAAAAACTTTGAATTATAGAAACTGCCAAAATGTCAACTTGAATTGTGGAAATAATTCTCTACTCAGATTATATTTCTTTTAGAATACATTCAGTCGCCCGGCTGAACTTTTTTATTTACTTCGTTTTCTATTTTTAGTTCTGATTGTTGGGTAAACAGGAACGCTGAATTTTTACCACAAAATTTTAGCTGTCAACTTGAGCAGCTTACGAATAAATTATGGCTGTTCGTTTATGAAATTGGACCTACAACAATAGATAATTTTTATCGAGATCCTCTTCTTTAAGTACAGGATTCGGCAACACAACTTTCTTCTTTGAAATAAATTTCTTTTGAAAAAAGGAAATTATGTTATCACCCCTTGTAGAAAAGTCCTCCAGATTCACCGTAAAGGTAAATGATGAAATTTAGGCTATCAAAAAAGCTTCCGTAAAGCCGGAATTCATGAATAGATTCAAAGAATTGCTGTAGTTTTTAATGTATCATAAGTGTGTCAACTAAACCAAGAAGCAATAGTTGTTACGGTTTTAGTTGTTTTAATTGGTGATCGATTCGAATGTTGAGCCAAGGACGTAACGTATATTCATGGTAACTAAATACTGAAAGCTTATGCCAGATAAAACGACCAATATACAGAATACTGTAGTCAAGAAGTGCATGGAGATACTAAGCAGCGTCTTTTATACATGCTGAAGGATTCTTTTCACTTTCAGAATTTTTGAAAATTTTAAAGCATACTTGCAGTGTACACGCTGAAAGATTCTTCTAACATTCAAAAAAATTTTGTGCAGAACTTCTCATATTATTAAAACATATTTGCAGGAAATTACAACGTTTACGTACAATGTTTGGGTCCTTCGGCTTGCTGACCAGCGATGGCCATCTCCCAGAGCAGCGGCAGCATGTAAAGAAGCCTCTTGAACGCCTGAGCGGTGCGGACTATGGTTATCTCACGGCCTCCTGACGTCTCTGCAGTCAAAAATACTTTTTATTTTACAAATCAGTAAGTCCTCGTTATACGGGACACGTGTGTTTATGAAAACCGGACGGTAAATCGAAATTAGCGTATACCGAACCCATGATAACATGTAATACTACGTCGAAAGAACGAGTTGTAACTAACTGTGAATTAACCGGATAAAGAATTACTGTATAACGAAGACTTACTACGGGAGATATATTTAAAGGTATTTAACTTTGCAATTTATGGAGCTACGAGATCATTTAACTATGGAAATTTTGTATCTTATATCGACGTCATCTTAACCTGTTCGTGATTTTCGACGTCAATAGACGTGAAATTTTATTGCTTCTTCAGCTTGGTTATACCCTCGTCATTCTGGTAAGAGGAAGAATGATGCATCTAGTGCATCACAAACAAGTCAGAGTTTCTTAGGTTCTTTGTTTCTTAGGTGTTTTTTGGTTGTTGGGGGAAAACATTTTAACTTATTTTTCGTAACCACAGAAGGTACACTATGTGTATATTAATGTGACCAAGAACAGGTTAAAAATGGCGAGGTGTCGACACGGACAGAGCCTCGACACGGACAGAGCCTCGACACGGACAGAGCCTCGACACGGACAGAGCCTCGACACGGACAGAGCCTCGACACGGACAGAGCCTCGACACGGACAGAGCCTCGACACGGACAGAGCCTCGACATGGACAGAGCCTCGGTATGGATTAAATCTTCACATGAAACAAACCTTGTAATTGATAAAACCTCAAAAAAGCCAAAACTATGAAAGTGTTGACAAGTTGAAAATTTTAAAACAAACAAAATGAAAATTCTAAATTGCTGAAACCTAAAAATTTCACAATTTAAACTTGTGAAGCATACAAATGGAATACTGACGACGCCTGTGTATAATGTAAGTTGCACCAAAGAAAGCAAAACCCTCGAGTTTCTTCTGTTAATAATTTAATATACAATTTTCTTCTAATAATAATTATATTAATTATATTTGCAAATCTAGGGCTATGACTAACAAATAATGTTTCTTTACTTTATAAGAGCAGGTATAAGCTTTCAAAGTATCAAGAGACCCAAAAAGAAACTGACAAACCTCAAAAAGATATATTCGCAAGAAAAACAAATACACTATTTAACTTCCTTGGTTCTAATGAAATATATCTGTCTCCAGCAGTAAGAAACATTTATCAGATAAATATATTCATAATTTGGAAACCATGTCTTATTTATAGAATATGAAATCATTATCCTCAAAATTTTAATGTGCTAAACTTGATCGAAAGGGTTAAAGGAGGATAAATAACTCCAAAAAAATCTTAAGAAATTTCGCTGGCAAGAATAAGCACTAAGACCACACACTCTCGAAGTGAGGCTCAGATCTAACATTGATAAGCACTTTGACCGTAAAATATTCCACTATCTACTTATATAATACACAGTGTATCTCCAACTCACTCTCTCTGTCTATCTGTCCGTGTTCATCCTATTTCTTCCCTTCCATTACGGAAGAAAAATTATTGATCTGAAATCAGAACGTATATACATGTATCATAAGCATTGTATTGTGGATACCAAAAGCACCGGATTACTCTAAAATACGCTATTTTTCCCATTATTAGTCTTCTCTTACTCAACCATAATATCAGTAGATAAGATACAGAATGGAGGTTCTGTTTACGTTCATGGAAAAAATTCAGGTTCTGATCGTACTACAGGTAGAACTGGAAAACATTGTATTTCATTGATACTTAATTTTATCACTTTTAAGCTGTGGAATTTTCACTGGCACTATTTTGACCATGTTATCGGTAGATAAGATGAATTATGTAGTATTATATTCGAGACATTCTTTAATATATTCATCTATATAATAACTTCAAATTAGTCAAATCTAATCAAATAATAACGCACCTATGAGTCTAACAACCCATAATTTATCACTTTTAAACCGTATTATTTCCGCGGTAGCTATATAGTGCTCAAATAAATAGTACCTATTCGTTGTACGTCATTATTAACAACACTATGACCCGCTTCTACAGAGTACTCTAAAAATAAATCAAGAAAGTCTACGGACTTCACATCAAACATTTAAATATCTCGAGCTGACAGGGCACAACACTCTACGGAATTCACAACAAACATTTAACTTTCTATCATAGGGTGTTAATTTGGATTCACTTTTAACTTAACATTTGACGGACGAATAAGTTGTAATCCTGTGTTTAATTTAACTCTACGTGTAAAAACGTCATGAATATGCAAGAATTTAATAAATATGTAAAGCTTTCATCTAGATTTGGTGCGCGCTGGAGTAACTTTACGTGTACAAGTGTTTTCAACAGACGGAAAATTATATTTCCATGTAATGGAATCAATGATGTCAACAATTGCCAAATTCGAGCCCCATATATTAAAAGAATTATGAATATTAGCTGCTGGACTTCGAAAAATAGGAGTGGTTTACGTACTACATACCACTACCATTTTATATGTGCTACTGAAGAAATGTAATAAATTGGAAACAATCGTTTCTTTGCATTAAAGTTCCAAATTAATTACAATATTACTCATTTATTTAATAACACCAGTCGGATTATCATTTTCTGAAATTTGATTTATTGATTTGCTTGTGACATGCTTCCAGCAAGCGATGAATCTAAAGAAGTAATTAACAAAATACTCATTTATACAAGAAAATATCTACTTATATAATACACAGTGGCTCTCCATCTTTCTATCTCTATTTGTGTGTGCCCATCCCATTTTTTCTAATTACTGAAGAAAAATTATTGAACTGAATTCAGAACGTGTATACATGTATCATAAGCATTGTATTGTGGATGCCAAAAACGCCGGATCACTAAAAAATGGGGAACTTTCAGTTATCATTTTTGTCCTACCCGGCCATGTTATCAGTAGGTAAGGTACGAAATGGAAGTTCTGTATGTATTCAGGAAAAATATTTATGTTCTGATAAGATAACGGGTAAAACTTAGTATTGTATTGTATTTCATAGATCCTTTATTTTATCACTTTTAAACCTTGGGATTTCTGCGTACACTATTTAGGCTATGCTATCAGTAGATAAGATACAAAATGGAAGTTTTACGAATATTCATGAAAAAATATTCATTTAAAACAATAACTCGTCATAAATCTTCAACACATTCGTCTTCATAAATAGTATACTCACACGTGGAAATTCACGCGTTTTTTACCGATTTTTTCGTTTGATTTGCCAGTGGATGCAGGCCTTACGAACGAATATCCACATTGAAGGATGTGCTTTTGGTATTCACGATACAGTGTTTACAATACATGTATACCCTACCGAATTTTTTCCTATAAAAATTCTTACAAGCGTGACAGATACACGGACCAAGCAATGTAAACAAGTTATCTCTCCACTTTTAGTCAGAACGCTTGTAGACCTGGGAATGGCTAAAAAAGATATCTGGATTTATAACTAACGTTGTATGCTGGAAATAGATTTCTACGTTTTCAACATGAAGATGTATTAATGTAAAGAACAGAGGTCATACTTCAATGAATAACATTTTATGAAAGAAAATAGTTCAGTGTTGCTGGATATTAAATTGGTGCGCTGTAGCTCGAAGTTATTTTTTTAATTCTTTCTTAGAATGACAAGAGTTCACCCGTTTCAATCACTTCGGTACGGTAGTCTTAATATTACAATCTCTATCAAATATTAGCTAACTAGTTAGTTCCTGTGGAAACTCCACAGTTTAGATATGACTAATTGGAAATTATTTTAAACACAAATGTAGTCAAGATTTACAGCGAATTATTGTATTTAAATGAACGTTTTCACGAATATATACAAAAATTCCAATATGTATCTTATCTACCGATAACATGGCCGTGTTGAAGAAGGCTAATAACAGGAAACAATGGCGTATTTTATAATTATCCGGCGCCTTCGGTATCAACAATTTCAGTTCAATAATTTTTCTTCACGAATAGGTA
>VCRD01005021.1:9688-33943 GCA_006783055.1 Trinorchestia longiramus
TGACAGTCTGTCAGGAAGTCTGACAGTCTGTCAGGAAGTCTGACAGTCTGTCAGGAAGTCTGACAGTCTGTCAGGAAGTCTGAGAGTCTGCCAGGAAGTCGGAGAGTCTGCCAGGAAGTCAGGAAGTCTGACAGTCTGCTACTAAGTCAGTTTGCATGGTCATCAGTCGGTGTGTAGTGACTCAGTCTTGTTCCTCGTACAGTCACCTCACAAACTTGATATGCAAATCTCAAACAGACCCAAGCGTGGCGTAGTGTTGCAGGAGCCTGAAAATAAAAGTACTCTCATGAAGTGTTATAGTTTCATAAATAATTTACACATTATTTCATTCATACCTTTATTTTTATTTTATATGGTGCTATTGAGTGACTCTGTATTCTGTGAAGCTCTACTATATTTCAGCAAGACAAACCAGCACAGGAACTGCTAATGTGTTAACCCTTTAGCGACGAAAAGGACCATACAGTCCTCTTTTACGGTCTTTGGGAGAATTGTTCTAATAATTAAACAGTGAGCAATATGAGGTTGCTACTAGGTTTGAACGCGGCGGCATGTTACAGCGTCGTTCTTTTGGCTGCCTGGCTCTCAACGTGCTTCATTGCATCAGTGTACAGACGGTCTTTGTGAGCTTACACGAACAAACTAGAAAAAAAGTTGGTCGCTAAAGGGTTAACTACGGTTGTCATGAGACTGGTGACTCCATAAAGTCCAGACAGGTACACCAGCGAGCTTACGAACCGTGTTTCCTACACAACAGTTGTCGGTATGTGAAGCTGCTGCACAGCCTCTCTTAAATTATCTTATGTGCGAGTTTGTCTGTCCTGAGTTTGCACTTCCTTGCAAATTCGCTGGATCATGAGCTTTGTTTCATTACTTAACACGTTGCCTGCGATTGCCTAGCTGGTGCAAATCTTTACTTTGTACACACAGTCACTAGAAAGCCTTGAAAAAATTATAGAACCTAACCTGAGTGACCCACCGGCGGGTCGTATCGCACTCAACGTGTTAAACTAAGCTGCGTTTTATGACGTTTACAGGCTTCGTGCGTAGGATTGAAAGTTGGTTTACTGGGTGACCCATCTTATTGCGCATTGCTAAAGTATTGTTTCTTGCGTATTCATAATATTGCTACATGTTGCAATGAAAAGAATATAAGAGCTAAATTTCTGATCATTCCCTCCCTCAAAGTTTGGCCAGGTAATTACTTCAAAGGGACCTTACTATTTTCTCACGTGTTATAATGAGATCTTCATCTCCTTATGCCTAGGTGATGACTGGAAGCAGCAAAATTAAAACAATTTGCATGAAAGAAGAAATATTTTATTCAGAAATGGCTTCTTCATCAAGTAAATTTACTGGTACCAAAAACCTGAATTCATGACATTAGAATACATTTATTTGTGTACATAATGACTGTGCCAATGTAAATATATAGTGTCAAAATATTTTTTTCACACAAATTCAGAGCTCGGGGCTGAATGAGATCATTTCCATGGTCTTCAATCTTAAAAGCGATATCTGGAAATGGTCTCTTCGACTCATGTAGTTTTCATGACGCTAATAAGCAAAATATCGATAAATTCAAGAGCACTCTGTGAATGAAATCCTCCGTATCACTCGTACGTGAATTGAAGCTTCGAACACACACTTTGTATTGAGGCTCTGCAGCCTACCGCTCTCCAATGCTGCTGAGAGCCATTGTTAGGCTGGGACCTTCCAAATGAAAGGAAACCTTTTGAAAAGCCTAAGGGAGAGCACAGAATGACAGACGCAGACTAGGCTTCTTTGATTTCAGAGACTGTAGTCAGTTGTGAGTTCAACTGTGTCCTTTAATGTATGTGTTACCGCATCCCTGATATGCCCGAGCATTTTTATTTACTGGAGCACAGACCAATAAAAAGCCTGCTTTGACAAAATTAGTTAATTAGTGATGCTTTTGTTCCATGGCTCTTCATTCCCTGAAGGGAGTCACAAAACTCGCCTGTACAAGTAATAATAAGCACCAGGACGTGTGTTTAAGAGAGAGCGTTGCGTTGACAGGTCGAATTTTGTCCCTAATTAAATTTCATGTTTTGTTAGTTCATTTTGAGGAATGTTCCGGAATGCGTGTAGAACAGTTGCTGTTGTTGCTGCCTTTGCTGCTGTTATTGCTGTTGTTGCTGCCTTTGCTGCTGTTGCTGTTGTTGCTGCTGTTACAGCTGTTACTATATCAGGAAACGGATGACATAACATTACTATTGTAGGATATCTTAATTTCGCCATAAATCCTAGTAAACTCACACACATATATTATATTTTGCTTTGATTTCTCGGTTTGCCTGCAGTGCGTTCAAGGCAGAGAAAGTCACGCTGCGTTACTACGCAACAAGGACATTAACAAGAACTTCAATGTTTTTGTTATGATTATGAGTAATACGAGTCAGTTTATGTGATTATCTAAAGGGTTAGGAACAAAAGATTATTGAATGTTCTTGAGTTGATTCATTTATTCGTGTGTAATCTTCTAAATTTTGAGTCCAGCGTTGATGGAATTGTCATCTTTCGAAATTATCATGCTCTTCATAATCGAACAGTCTAATTTATACGTAAAATTCTTGACATTTAATTAATCATGATTGTGTTTCCAATTTATTGATTGTTTTACTGTTGCATTGACTAAGTAATACAAATAAATTTCTTGAGACCCATTCCCACCTCTGGATCCTATGTCCTAACTCAGTTAATTTTAATCGGTGTAAACTGACGGCATGTTTCTACATAATCCTACCACATGCTCGATAACTCCTGTCAGTGGCCTGTCTGTAGGACAAACATACAGACACTCGCTTCATTCAGTTTCACCACGTCAGATGGAATCTCAATTTTGAACCTCATCATTCATCACTAAATCATCATCATTCATTGTCATGCTGGAATACCAAGTCACACCCTTCATCATTTAATCATTTTCATTCATCGTCATTCTTGATTCCTCTGTGTCATGATTCATCATTAAATCTCTTGGAATATGTTAATTTAAGCAAACAAGAACATTTTCTTAAATCGGATGCTTCTGCAGGAATACGTCTGAGTTTAAATCCTACGAATATTTTCATGTTTTTCGTGTGAAGAAAACTTGACGCTTTCTGTACAGGCAGGTGATTGTTTGTGTTCACTTCAGTGAAGACATTCTATGCATTTTTGTTAAAATGAGGACTTTTTGATGTAAACCTTAGTAAACTGAATGTACGCTGCTGAGCACTACAGACAAAAAAATCTCCGTGACCAAACACTGCTCACAGTAAACTGAAACCAGCCTTCATGTCCTCGCAAAAACCTCACTTGTTTTTGGGACTGCAAGTCTCTTGAATAAACTGGAGACTTTCGAACGCTCCATATCTTGCTGAGGTGACTATTCGTCCGCAATCGAAATAATGGTAACGCCGCTCTTCTATGACCTCCGTCGCCATGCTGGCTACCCTCAAGCAACCAAATCTTTCTCACAAAACCTGAACAATTTTCGTATTTGCCCTGCACCGCTGTTGCTCAGGTATTACAATTGGGAGAAATCCATGGAACATGTGTATTAGTTTGACTCAACTCAAGAAGTTAGGATTTTATTCGGAGTATTTTATTGGAAGTTTGAATGAGCTGCCAACTGTAGTTTTTAATAGCCTTAGTATTGCCTTATACAGGGTGCGGCAACACAGTTATTTTTAAAGGAACTTCCTTTGAAAAAAGGAAGTTATTTTGTCGCACCCTGTAGAAGTGTTGCAACTGTTGCCAAATGCAAAACATGTTTGTTACTGTGTTCAAGACAACCCCAATGATCTTTTTCCTATCTAAACTACTGCCTATCAGAAATATTATCCTAGAATGACGCTGAAATCTTGGAAATTCGACTGCTGTTCTTACGTTTTTTTTTTGAAAATTTCTATTGTTTAATTAATCGAATTAATACATATGAAGATTCCTTAGCTTGTTTGAGAACACATGTTGAACACTGATATTAATAACTAAAAGTGTTATTAATAATTAAAAGCGATTTTTTTTATTGAAATAGTTAATTGCCGAC
The DNA here is from genome assembly GCA_006783055.1 of Trinorchestia longiramus. Taxonomy (NCBI): domain Eukaryota; kingdom Metazoa; phylum Arthropoda; class Malacostraca; order Amphipoda; family Talitridae; genus Trinorchestia; species Trinorchestia longiramus. Next base: position 13,743 of record VCRD01005021.1, read on the forward strand.
GAATATATTAAGGAAGAGCGAGTTAGTACTATAGGTTCTTTCCTTATTAATTAATCAATAAATAATTTTACGCTGGAAATTATGCAGCATACATATGTACACTATGCACCACAGACAGAGATTGAGTGGTTCGAGCATGGCTCCTTGTAGCAGTTGATTCTATTCAGACGCCGTAATTACCCTAACTCATGCAAATAAAATAATTACCTTGATGAGTTGAAGTTATTATCTTGTTTTATATAATTAGTACGCAATAATTACTCTAATTAGATGCAATATTCACCCTAACTCGTGCAATTGAAGTACAGTAATTACCCTAAAAATACTGGAGATACCCTGAGGCTTGGAGTTTATCCCTTGAGTAGACTAGTATAAAATATTGCTGTAGCTACACGGCTGGATAAGAATAAGGAAGCGTTTCTCTCGTGATACTGGGCTGGAGTTAAAGCAGAGTACAGGGGTGTAAAAAAGTGCTAGATTTTCTGCACTGGTTCCTGTACTTTTAATTTTCACGGAGCTGAAAAAGCCGTTTCCTCTTCCGGCAAAGACCGACGCGCGCTCTAAAATCAAGAGAATTCTGTCATTTATTTATGTTCTTGTACTGAATTGTACTGTATGAAAAGTGATGGTATGAGATTTTTATGCAGGCATTTAATCGTCATAATGCATATCACTATTTAAAACTATTCCATAAAGATATGGGTCTTTTGGTTTGGGAAGATGAGGTTTCAATCAAAACTAGTGGATTAGTAGATCCAATTTAGTGAGTTCGCTAACTATAACATTTTCACGAGTTCTATATATATATATATTAAATATATATATATATATATTTCAGTGCTATCTAGTGTAGAAGAAGGTAATTCCCGAGAATTTAATATCAGTGATTCAAGAACAGATAATACACAGAACCATGTTAAAATAAAAAGTAGATATGTGGATAAAAGTCTAGGGAGTTAACTCCTGAGATTTAACTATTTATTTCAAGCTCTATGAGACATGAAATAGATACTTCAGTGTTCGAATTAAATGTTCATTACGTTCAATTAGATTAGACATAATGCACTTGCATTATACATAGGTACTTATGTACTATAATGTTTTAATTTTTACGAGAAGTTTTTCATCTTCGCCTTCTTCGTCAGTAATAGCTGCCATCAGTAGAAGAATAGAATAAGGCAATAGGAACGAGCCGTTTGACCCATTCTTGGGTTCATACGCAAGTCCCAGGCCGAATATAATATCACTGTAATGCAGTACTATTATTTCATTGAGCAGTGCTGTGTAGTAATATGTTGCGTGGGTGATGATGAGTGACATCACTGCAGTCTTCGACACAACAGGACATGCGCGGAAATGTTTTCAGCAGCAAGCAGGAGACAAAAATCCTGAAAACAGCTATCAGGGTGGACTTCTTTAGGTTCTATATCTTATCAATTTCATTCATTGTATTTAACAATAGAGTGCATGTAAAGATTGTTAAGATAGGTTTGAAAATACTAAATCTTTATGAGGGATGACGGTGAGGAAATTATAATCCAAACTTCCCTCGTCCATTGTAAGTTTTTGTCGCATGCATCTGTTGCTCAGCATCGTCTGACTCTGTTCTTATTCTCATAACGTTGTGTGGCCTCTTGAGTGGGGGCTGTGTTAGCGTTGTGTGGCCTCTTGAGTGGGGGCTGTGTTAGCGTTGTGTGGCCTCTTGAGTGGGGGCTGTGTTCCTACACTCATAGCGTTGTGGGCTCCTGGAATGGGGAGGAGCGGTTCCATGTTACCCCCACGCTCGCCCCCGCTCCTCCCCCCCTAACGCTGCAAATACCAGCACTTGTAAACTTAAATGTCCTGTTTATTCAACTCTTAATTTTGTGTGAACTTTCAGGATGTAATTATTTGCCAGCGACTTTTCTTTCAGTAAACTACTGAATTAGAATAGAATAGAATGAGACTATAGGAACGAACCTTCTGGCCCATTCTTGGGCCGGATAATTACTTCGATAATTATTCAGTTGTTTTTACCCAAGTCCCATGCCGTATTTCTAGCCGCGTCAACCATGTTGGCAGCGGGATTCGAACCCGGGTCTTCCCGCTCGCAAGCATATTCGCTCACCAGTCGACCAAGCTATTAACGCGTGTTATTGTTTTTAAATATACTACTTAATTAATGCATGTTATTGTTATCAACTAAACTACCCAATTAACGCGTTTTATTGTTGGTTCCAAATTAGTGCTATTGTTGGTTCCAAATTAGTGCTATTGTAGGTTTCGAATTAGTGCTATTGTAGGTTTCGAATTAGTGCTATTGTAGGTTTCGAATTAGTGCTATTGTAGGTTTCGAATTAGTGCTATTGTAGGTTTCGAATTAGTGCTATTGTAGGTTTCGAATTAGTGCTATTGTTGGTTTCGAATTAGTGCTATTGTTGGTTTCGAATTAGTGCTATTGTTGGTTTCGAATTAGTGCTATTGAAGGTTTCGAATTAGTGCTATTGTAGGTTTCGAATTAGTGCTATTGTAGGTTTCGAATTAGTGCTATTGTTGGTTTCGAATTAGTGCTATTGAAGGTTTCGAATTAGTGCTATTGTAGGTTTCGAATTAGTGCTATTGTAGGTTTCGAATTAGTGCTACTGTAGGTTTCGAATTAGTGCTATTGTAGGTTTCGAATTAGTGCTATTGTAGGTTTCGAATTAGTGCTATTGTAGGTTTCGAATTAGTGCTATTGTAGGTTTCGAATTAGTGCTATTGTTGGTTTCGAATTAGTGCTATTGTTGGTTTCGAATTAGTGCTATTGTTGGTTTCGAATTAGTGCTATTGAAGGTTTCGAATTAGTGCTATTGTAGGTTTCGAATTAGTGCTATTGTTGGTTTCGAATTAGTGCTATTGTAGGTTTCAAATTAGTGCTATTGTAGGTTTCGAATTAGTGCTATTGAAGGTTTCGAATTAGTGCTATTGTAGGTTTCGAATTAGTGCTATTGTTGGTTTCGAATTAGTGCTATTGTTGGTTTCGAATTAGGGTTGTGAAGAGAATTCAAGTTGTTAGGTATCATAATTGAATTATCATCAAAAAGCATCGTAACTTTTTTCGGGCGCCTGAAAATACATTTTCATACAGTTACTCGTGTCAGCTGTTGCGGGGGTCATTGTGTGTTAAAAACACCACACATGTATTGTATGTGTGACGCTTCATTCACACACTCTTACTTTACTCTTGCAAAACTCGGGTTACAGTATTCCGTACTTAATTTAACTTAAATGTATTTTGGAGAATTGTTTTTGTAAAATTCAGTAATACAAAATGATATTGCACTCCGCCAAAATGAACTTACCTGTGTAAACTGACCAAACTGGTGAAACCATAAAGTTCACATCGAATTTTAATTATTTCCAGCAAACTTATTACATCTGACGTTCAATTATTGCAACTGCAATTGTCAGTACGAATAAAGTGACCGTGAAGTACGTTCTACACACACGTGAGCGCAGGCCTGAGGGTGCGGCAACACAACTTCCTTTTTTCAAAGCGTTTTGCTTTGAAAAAAGGGAGCAGCAGTGCACGTAGCAGCAGTGCACGTAGCAGCAGTGCACGTAGCAGCAGCAGAAGCAGTGCACGTAGCAGCAGCAGAAGCAGTGCACGTAGCAGCAGCAGAAGCAGTGCACATAGCAGCAGCAGAAGCAGTGCACGTAGCAGCAGCAGAAGCAGTGCACGTAGCAGCAGCAGAAGCAGTGCACGTAGCGGCAGCAGAAGCAGTGCACGTAGCAGCAGCAGCAGTGCACGTAGCAGCAGCAGCAGCAGTGCACGTAGCAGCAGCAGCAGCAGTGCACGCAGCAGCAGCAGCAGCAGCAGCAGTGCACGCAGCAGCAGCAGCAGCAGCAGTGCACGCAGCAGCAGCAGCAGTGCACGTAGCAGCAGCAGCAGTGCACGCAGCAGCAGCAGCAGTGCACGCAGCAGCAGCAGCAGTGCACGCAGCAGCAGCAGCAGCAGTGCACGTAGCAGCAGCAGCAGCAGCAGCAGTGCACGTAGCAGCAGCAGCAGCAGCAGCAGTGCACGCAGCAGCAGCAGCAGTGCACGCAGCAGCAGCAGTAGTGCACGCAGCAGCAGCAGCAGCAGCAGCAGCAGTGCACGCAGCAGTAGCAGCAGTGCACGTAGCAGCAGCAGCAGTGCACGTAGCAGCAGCAGTGCACGTAGCAGCAGCAGTGCACGTAGCAGCAGCAGCAGCAGTGCACGCAGCAGCAGCAGCAGCAGTGCACGCAGCAGCAGCAGCAGCAGTGCACGCAGCAGCAGCAGCAGTGCACGCAGCAGCAGCAGCAGTGCACGCAGCAGCAGCAGCAGTGCACGCAGCAGCAGCAGCAGTGCACGCAGCAGCAGCAGCAGTGCACGCAGCAGCAGCAGCAGTGCACGCAGCAGCAGCAGCAGCAGCAGCCATGATGGTGCCACAAAAGGCTTGACATGCTTGGCGGTTTCTGTCAGAAATAAGCCAAATTACGCATGCCTTCCATGAATTAAGAATTGTGTCTCATAACTTCAAAGAATTTGTCTCGTCAGACTACCCGAAACATGCAACATAGACTGTTCTTTACATAAATAACGAAGGCCGGAATTTCTGCACATTGACTTTCCCTGCGCTTAAATCCTAATCAATATTGTTGCACATGCCTAATTTCGTAGCTATGTAGTTTGCATTATGTCTGTGAAGAAACTGGAATTCATATCCATATGAAAACATATTGTAAAGTGCAATTTATTGTATAATTTTTTAGATAGCCTCTATTTCAAGTATCCCTCTTTACTACTCAGATCGTATACGGGCCTAATATGTCATTTACTTAAATTAATCATGTCGCGATGCAGGCTCTGTTTCTCCACAAAAATTCTGTTTCTCAACTCATTCATTACGGTTGCCTAGCCGGTGCAAATCTTTACTTTGCACATACAGTCACTAGAAAGCTTTGAAGAAATTACAGAACCTAACCTGAGTGACCCACCGCTGGGTCATACCGCAATGAATGTGTTAAAACACAGAAGTACCTCGCATATAATTTCCACTACAACAAATGATACACAAGGACAAGAGTTGTGTCACATTTCCATTATGACTGTGTCCTAATACTAGTCATACGTCTAGTTGATATCGGCATTTTAACGTCATGAGACTAATGAGGACCAACTTATTTTTCAACTGAACAAAGCACAACGTAAATCTTTCACGTTTTAATGTAATTTCAATAAATTTTTTGATCGAGACGTTTAAAATATAGGTTTAAGATGAATTGTATTTGATGTCCTTCAGGAAGGACAGTGATCAGTATGGGGCGAGAATGAACTCCTAATTTCCAAGGCAGGCATCGGTGTCAGTGTAGCATTAACGCATTGCTGCTATTACACGCCTTTTAATACAAATATTTGACCGCTTCTCTTTAGAATATTCCTAAATCAATTGACAGTTGACTGCAGTCAACGCACCCACTTTTTTAATTTGCTCTACGAGTTTTTGTACATCATACACACACTTTTTCTATGACCATCTTCCGAGTATCAACGAAAATTCAAATTGTATATGAGAATTTTTTCCATTTGTCATACCTTTTGAAGTCCATTTTCGATAAGTTTCCATTTTCAATAATAAACTTCTAACGGTTCCGTTAAGCAAGATCTTACAAGAAAGACTATTGGATGCTGCTGATGAGCTCTTTTTCTATCGGCTTTGGTCTTGAAATTTAGTTGTCTGAGAGGGACTGGCTGCGTAGCCTAGCCTCATGAAGACAGACGTAAGTGGTGGCCTTAGAATCACTGAAAAAATTAGAACGACTCTTTCTTTTCACCAGGGGAGCAAAACTGGCACGGAAGAATGCTTCAGCAGGCACTCAGTCAGCAAGACTTGCTTAATATTCAGAGCACTCCTGATCTAAATGAAGCGGTCTCTAAATTTGTGAAGTATATCTCTAGTCTTTACTTGCCATGGTCCTTGCTAGGCGTGAATTAGGATTGACGGAACTTTATCTTAGCTTAAGTAACATTTGCCTGTTGGGACAGGTTTAATTTACTGTTGGAATGTCAGTAATGAAAAAAGCCTTCGTACAACTCATGCTGCTCAAAAATGGTTTTTGTACTGCTGGCCTGCAGTCCCCCAGGCGCAGCTTCAAAAAAATGTCATCAGCAATCATATTCTGGATGCAAGTTGCAAGAGTTTCATTCGATACGTTTTTATGAGCACTGGCTCGTATTTATATTTCAAAACATAATTCACACGAACAAAGTTCGTCGAACAAATTTTGTTTCAACTTCAATTTATGAGAACATAAAATTCCATCATCTGAACACTAGAGACATTGCGTTCTCTGTTTCCTTTGTATAATCTATATATGCATATATACACGTGTATACACATCTATACATATATTTATTAAGACACCGTTCATCTATAACACCCCACTCGTCATCCATCTATTATTTTTAGAGCATTTGAATATTCTTTCACATCGTAGGATATTTATTGTCTGGTGCTTGTGCTTGGCCTCAGCGTTTGAATTTAATTTCCCAAAGCCAACTATTGTTCTGAAATTTTCCACAGGTGCCATTGACTTGTGTTCTTATTTCTTGCCCTTATCCTCAACTTTGCGCCTCATTTATCGCACCAACACTTGATATTAAGTCATAGCTTCCGTAGACTCTCTCTTGGTTTTGTTTACACCTTGCATTTTTGCAGAGCAAGTCAATTAAACGAGTGAACCAATGTCAGCCGTCCAAAGCGCCTTTTTATGTGACTTGAAAGAAAATTCTCTGTAAATGCTCTAAGAATTAAGGGACTGACTTCTCTTATTCAATCACATTTTTATTCCTGTGAGCTCTGGCCAGAGAAGCGTTTGTTCAATTCAGATTTTGAGTACTTTAATAGTTCCTTCAATTCAAGATATGTGAAACATAAAGATTTGAATGTGCTGGAATCTTGAGTTCATCTAGAATTAAGCCACTTGAATTAGTCTATGAGACTCGTTAACTTTATGTGAACACTTAACATAATTTGAAAGTGTGGATGAGTGACATGATCTCAGTGAAAGTAAGCACGTCCTCTAGTATGTTTTACGCATAACAACATTAAATGGTTGCACATTTTTTGTGAGCATGGTTTACTATTCAAGAGAAGGGCTTTTGTAGACACAATTGGACTTCTGTGTCTCTATGCTCTTACTCGATGCATTACACTCAAAGATTTAAAACTCTCCGAGACTCGGAACCCCCACAAAAAAAATTAACAGAGAAGCAATGAACCTTGCTACGTTTTTAACAGCAGAGAAAAATGTCAACTAACTTCAAACCTTTCCTCACTTTGGTAGTAAAATTAGAACTCAAAGTCATGCTATGTAGTGTACTTCAAAAATAATTTTTCAATTAGATCAACAGAGTATTTTGCTATACTGGTTATTCGCTGCACGAATCTTAAGCCTGTTATTTGATATCTCTGCTATTTTTACAGGAAAAGGTAAGCACACACACTGAGCAGGATGTTTATTTCATCTACATTTCCATAGCCATGACTCGTACAATACAATCCGCCCTGGAAACTCTGAGGTAACCCGCATGTTGTTGTCAGCATATTGACGCCTGACTTGTGTTGCTCCTATGAAGCTACCTCTGCAGCTCAGCTAGATTTTATGCAGGATCTGAGAGTCAAGATTCAATCTGAAACTGTACAGTTTTCTGGAATGTTTTGGTCGTCGCAGGAGAAGTTGCAGTTTTTAAATTCAAATTCCATCAACGAGGATCTATTTCCGTTCAACTTCTACACATGATTGTTGCAGGAGTTGACTTCGGAATTACATGTTAATATTTGTCTGCTATAATAATGTTTTTCCGATTCAAACTATAATGAAACATGTTTCACTCACATGTGACTACCTCAAAAACAATTAAATACATGCATAAATAGTTTCTTCTACTTTTAAATCGTTCAATTTTGTGATACATTTTTATTAAATTGTTAGTGTTCTGCCTAAATTAAATCTTAACCTACCACATTTTTTTCCCGAAGAGAGATGTTTCCCCGCTGTTCATTGGCTGATCATACTCCCAGCAGCGTCTGAACAAGCACAACCGTGACATGTTCTCAGAGTTCTATAACTGTTGAGTGCAGTGCTGGCTTCATAAACACCTTATGTTTCGTTTTAGCGCACTTTTTCATAGAGGATGTCAGAGTTTATTTGGACGGTAAGAGCTAGTTAAGGTCAGTGCCGTGAAGGACGATGTACAAAACGTGAAGCGGTTTTTAACTTCATGCGGTTTACCAGTCATCGTTTTAATTCTGTTCTTCCCTTTAAACATTTCTCTTATATAAAGTTTGAAGAGCATGCAATATTGTTTCAAGATCTAACCCTTATTGCATTGTTTCGTTTATGAACTTCATGAAATTAATACCATATTTTGTTTTATATTTTTATTTATTTATGTTGCTTGTGTTAGTTAAAAAACACGGATTTTCCTGCTCTCATGCGACCACTTCGGCTCTAAACTTACTACCAATGTCACTACTGCTGCTATAAATCAAATCGGTACTTCTCAACAGTACTTTATTTCATCTCCTGTTTAATTTTTAAGGACTGCAGCAGAGTGTAACATCGACAGCTTCTAACCTGAGCAGTTAATAGGGAAGATCTTTACTTGGCTACATACTCCCTCATCGCATCGATAATTGTTCTTATTTAAACAAATGAACCATTAACAACCTAAGCATGAAGAGAAACAATAGTGTTTTCCATTGAAGCCACCTACTGAGTCTTTAACTGAGTTTTCAACATGTAATCCAGCATAGAAGTCTTCATGGACCTTCATGTGTATCCAATCCACGCTTCCCGTCCGTTAATGCGCAGCCAAGTCTTGCTTTGTACTTCCATGTGTTCTCCTCCCAAAACACATTGTGCACAAGAAGCTAGTCGGAATAAAACTATGACACGTGTATTCGTGTATTTATTCAATGTTTTTTCCACATTCAGAAGCTCCCTGCTTCTTTATTCGCAGCTTGAGCAGCTGTCACATCTTCAATAGCTCGAGAGTCTGGCCCGAAAAGAAAATTTATTTTTAAAATTCTATTGATCTTACGGGCTCATTGCGTGGATGATTTTTTACGCACCATGCCTCTCTTGCAAATGAAACCCGAGTTGTTTTTCATTTCATTGTGTTTGATTTTCACATTTTTACTCCGGTTGTTGTATCGAGCTATTTATCAACTCTCTGTATACATTCTTACAGTCTAACATTTGCGAGGTCTGACTTCGTAGCATTTCTGTAACGCTTTTCAACGCATTATTTGAATGAACGTTGTGGATCTAGGGTACGTTCTACTTTTTAAATTTTATACTCACAGAAATCTATAGTAAAAATTTGAGTTCCAATTATATACAACAAACGAATCGTATTGGTAAACAAAGGTTTACCATCTCTTTAGCTCATTGTGCCTGTACGTCTTGACGTTCCTGCAGCTTCTGCTTGAAGCTTTTTTAAAATTATTTCTTATTTTATGCATTCCCATTTAAACAAGCCTTTAGTTTCATTCAGAATAGTATAATTTTTCTGTCAAGTTGTTTTCGTTCATTATGCATATTTGTGCTGAGTTTGTTTGTGCTAAATGTTAATTATCTACACTTAATTTGGTTTCTTTAGAACTCTTTTTCATTAAGGTAATAGGCTGTTCTGTGGACTTGCGGTTCTTTACACCACGTTGCATGCGTGTCAGCCTCTAATTGGACGTCGGCGGTCACACGCAAGATTGAGTGGCCAATCACGAGGTGTTGTCAGAGGCTCCTATTGGCTGGTCGTCTGTCGCTTCGTCCTTCGCTCTTCTCGTTCAGATAATGACTTCCTGATGGTGACTTCGCCTGATGGTGACTTCTCCTGATGGTGACTTCTCCTGATGGTGACTTCTCCTGATGGTGACTTCTCCTGATGGTGACTTCTCCTGATGGTGACTTCTCCTGATGGTGACTTCTCCTGATGGTGACTTCTCCTGATGGTGACTTCTCCTGATGGTGACTTCTCCTGATGGTGATTTTGCCTTACTGAGACTTTGCCTTACTGAGACTTTGCCTTACTGAGACTTTGCCTTACTGAGATTTTGCCTTACTGAGACTTTGCCTTACTGAGACTTTGCCTTACTGAGACTTTGCCTTACTGAGACTTTGCCTTACTGAGATTTTGCCTTACTGAGACTTAGCCTTACTGAGACTTTGCCTTATTGAAACTTTGCCTTATTGAAACTTTGCCTTATTGAAACTTTGCCTTATTGAAACTTTGCCTTATTGAAACTTTGCCTTATTGAAACTTTGCCTTATTGAAACTTTGCCTTATTGAAACTTTGCCTTATTGAAACTTTGCCTTATTGAAACTTTGCCTTATTGAATCTTCTCCTAATTGTGACTTTTCTTGTCATCCTTTTTGCTGCTGACGCTTGCGCTACCTCCTATAGTGACACCATTTCTGTTTTTCTGTGGGTATTTGTTACGATTTTCCGTCTTATACGCTTGCAAAACAATATTGCCTATCATTTAAATATTCTCTCGCTTTATACCTGCATTTAATCACTTTCTCTTATCTTAGGCCATAGTTACTAGTTTTCTCTGTTACATCATTCATTCGTCGTCTTACTCGATCCTTCTTTCTATATCCTTCGTTGTGCGTTATCTAATCTACCCAGACTTTAGCCTTAGATTTCTCTTCATTTCAATATCCTTAGAAGCAGACCATGGACTGCATGTATGTAGGCTAAGCTTACACTACAAAACTGTTCGCGTGTTGCTGTGTGTGACGGAACACACGTGTTGCACCTGCTAGACCCTGACCTTAAAGTTTCCTGGTCTTGTTCTTAATTTCAACCTGACTAATTCACTAAAAGATACTTCTTGAAAATATCTTGCTCTTTTATTAATGATAAATTTGTCGCAAAAAGCTCAATTGATACAGCTGTAAAAAATGTACACCCTTGATTGAAATTTAGCTAACATGTTATAGAGTGGTTGAAAGACGTCGTAAATATTCCTACGATGACATAGAATATGAGAAATGTTCATTATCAAAAGGTTTTTAGAGTTAAACGTACATCAGAACCTAAAAAAACTTCACTTTGAGTTCAGTCGCAAAGTCTGTCAGTATATGGAAAATATATAATCTACATACATAGCAAGTTAATATTGACAGATATGACCAGTTTGCCACGTCATAATGAGTAATATACTACGTAGGGGCGTTACTTTTTGCTTCTTTAAATGTAAAACCTCATTTTTCCATCGCAGTGAGAACTACACAGGTACACGTTGCTCACAGTTTCACCTTCATAAACCTAGTACGGAGATGCAAACTCCGAATTATAAATTGCTACGAAAAATTAAAAAATCAATAATTGGTAGTTTTAATAATGCAACCAATTCAAAAATCGCTCACCTATTTCCATTTCGTTTTTTAATCTAAGTAACAATTTGTGAAACTCGGTTTATTCCTATTTTTCTTAACCAACTTTAACATTTTAAAAATCATGCTGACTACTAATCTGAAAGTATCTTCATGATTGAATCATGAAAGTATCTAGGATACGGAATGGCAACTATTTCCGCTCTCACGGCCAAAATCCTGCGTTTCTGAACAATACAACACAAAATTCAGTGCTTACACATTCTCTCTGTTGCAAACATGCCTGCTCTTCCATCACGCCTTAATAGGCATCACTTGAGCTAGACGGTCTTTGTGTGTAATCGACCGCTCGTCTTTCTTTACGAGTCAGATTACTGAGAGCGATTCCTTTGTAAAAAACTCCGGTAACATGCTCTCGAAATAAACTTCACCAACATTTCTCGATTTTTAATAAAATATATTTTCCAAATATGCAGCATATAAATATTGATATCAAATAAATATTGACATGAAATAAATATTAGCATCATATAAATATTGGCATCATATAAATATTCCCAAAAATAGTGCACAAAATGAAATAATACTATATAGGAGCTCTCTTAAGGGTATCGGGGACGCACTTAACACACAGTCGTTTTTACTGAGAACAAAGGAACAGTGCACAGAAGTGCACACAGGGTGTTCCAAATAAATGTACTCACACTCCGACTGTCCATCACTCATTTTGCTTTGATTTAGGTGTTTATTGACTTCGGTACAAGTCTAATGAGGTAAATAATAGGAATAACATTAAGTTCATGAAAATTAAATGTCGTTAAATAAAACCCTAATATTCTCCTCCTAGTCTAGTCTGCCGCTAGTAATAATCACTCGGGGGTACCCTGTGTACTTTCCAAGGCTTACCAAGAGACTGACACCATCGCACAGCACACAACCGCATGGCCTCTTTCTGCTGGTCAAGCAGATGGCCTTTCAAAGGATCGGATGCTTTCAAATTAGCATGCTCATCTATGTGCATCAAGATGTCTATTATAAAGCTCTTTTAACGCTGTAACTCTCTTCTGTTGCTCGTTAAAGAGTAATGAAGGATGATGGTGCACAAAACGGGGTAACGAAGGATGATGGTGCACATGACGGGGTAATGAAGGATGATGGTGCACATGACGGGGTAATGAAGGATGATGGTGCACATGACGGGGTAATGAAGGATGATGGTGCACATGACGGGGTAATGAAGGATGATGGTGCACATGACGGGGTAATGAAGGATGATTGTGCACATGACGGGGTAATGAAGAGTTCTGGTGCACATGATGGGGTAATGAAGAGTTCTGGTGCACATGACGGGGTCATAACAAATTCTGGTGCACGTGATGAGGTCATGAAGAGTTCTGTTCAACAAGATATAAAAATAGAAGAAAAATTGGTCCAAGATGCCAGAAATATGAAAATTCTGTAAATCAAGTGTGAACGAAAAGAATTTTATACATCAAGGAAAATAATTGTTGATGCTGAGTTATGAGTTAATGGTGAGCTATTGGTACACATTCTTTCCTTCTATTATTTCTTATTCGTTTGTATAGATTTCTCTATTCTTTCACAAAAGATGAGTCTTAGAATCATGACCCCCCAATCGAATCAAGAAATTAACCATTACATTACATAATATAAAAATTATTTAACAGCGCTGCAAAACTAGTCACAAAAATGAAGCACTGTGTCAAAAATGCGAAATATTTCTAGTATCATAATCAATAAAATTTATTTCCAAGCATGACTATAAAAGCAACCAGTTGCAATTTGACAGCAACTTATCTATCTGTAAACTCTAAAATAACAAAAATCTGTTATCGCAAACTCATTGGGGAAAAACAAATTTCAGCACGAGTTTACTGAGAACTTGGGAGTGAACTCCCTCAAGATGGTGAAGTCCATCCAGAAACCTCGCTTTGCTGCATTGGCTTCACTCAATTTATTAATTCATCACAAACCTCCACCGACACATAAACCTGTTTTGCATGCTCTTACAAGCCTAGCGAAGCTCGTAAATTAAATTTCCTTCTTCTACTTCTGAGCGTGTAAAAATAACTCTGCTTGTGCTCTGAATATTAATTTTCCGTTTCTAACGAAGACCAGAAAGTAGTGGTTCTCAAAAAAACATGCACTCTAGGAATTTTTTGTTGTTGCAATTTTTAAATCAAGATAGCCTTAAAGCTGTATGAAATGTTTGTGCTAGAAAGAAATGATCAAAAAATACGTTATTTTTTGAGTGAGGCAATTTGTTGGACATACTCGTAAGTGTTGTTGAAATGAAGTCGCTGTATTAAAAATCTATGAAGTTGTCAGAAATCTTAAAATGTCTGAGTGCGCTTCTTGAATTTAAGTGTTGACTGACATAGAGCAACGCTTTGAGGATCATGACTGGAGACTACGGATTTAAGATTCTTTATAGCATCTTGGAGTCGGATTTACGCTTTGAATATTGTTAGCCAGAATCTCAATGTTTTATGAATTCAACCTGGAGGCTACATTTAAGGACCTTGTCAGGAGCCTAACTCTGAATACTTCAAAGGCATAACCTTGAACAAGCGTCAAACTGGTGCTTACGTCTGTGAGGAATTGAAGCCTTGTAAAACAAACTTGTAACAAACTTGTTTGCCTGCACTTTTTCAAATTCTGCTTACCATTATGTTGATAAATATGATTATTGGGATTTTATGAGAATCTATGCAATTCGAAGAATTAAACATGACAAATTTAACGGTGCTGTAGACTACTACTGACTATTTGCAAGATTCTTTTTGACGCTGTAGATCAGATTGGGTCTGCGCTTGAATTTTCATCTGAAGCTCGAGAATTGTGATTCTGACCGTGGTCAAAGCAACCAACTGGCCATGCTGCACTGGGTCGTCCGATAAGCTCCATTCAAACGAAATTCCCTGCAGACTCGTCACTTTTCGAAGGAACCTAAAGCGGTCTGTCGTAAGCTGGAGCTGAACTGCAGTGAGTTTTCCTCTGTCATCACGGACCCCCGACGGCAGAATGGGGCCACACTAAAGGCAACGTCCTCTGTGCGATGGACATCGACCCGTATTGAACTCGTGGGCAGGAGGGCCATAACCTCAGAGTGGCCTATAGTTCCGGAGTTGAGCACTTGTTCGCAGTAACAGTGACGAAAATCAAGCGTCAGTCTCTGTGCCATCGACGACGTATTGTAGCTGAAGTGAGATCTTAGTTTATAACGAGGGCTGTCTCGTGCATTTCATGACTGCATTCTCAAAGTGTATGCACACTGGAGTTTTTGGTAATTTTCAAGAATGAAATAAAGTTAGTTGTTCTCAAGTGATAAACATAATTTCATTAGTGAAAGTATCAGGCTGTACGGAAAGTTCATGCTGATTTTTAAAGGTGAGAAAAAGTTCAATATATTTAAGCCAATTCATTTTTAATCAACCAAATATGAACCATTGTGTTGCACAAAGCGTTTCCATCTTTCTTTTGACTAGAAAATACTCTCATCGCAAAATTGAGGTGGTTTCATGCCAAAGAATTCATCAGAGTATTTTTTTAGGTCATCCAAGAAGTTGAAACTTTTACCATTAAGACTATTCCGCTAAGACCCGAAATAAATGATCATCCGAAGCGGCAATATCTGGTGAATATGGAAGGTGGGATTACACATCCCAACCAAGCTGCAGCAATTTTTGACAGGTTTCAACAGAAACGTGTGGTCTGGCATTAGCCTGATGGATCTCTGTAAACTCGTATATTTCTTTGTTATTTGTGATGGATTTTTCCTCTATGGAAATAGAAAAGCATCAGGTGTGCTCTAAATGGAGGTGTAGTCAAATTTTACGTTCCAAACTCAACATGTTCTTAATAAGTTGAAAGATGAACTACTAAAAAAACTGCACGAACTTTTCGGGCAACCCAATAATTAATTTTTATTAGAGCTAGCATGACAATACTTGACTTATTGTAACTGCTGTTATTAAAGTTATTATAGATCATTTAAAGAATAGCTCGATTACATTTCCTAGATTGGACCGGATGTCTCTGCTGTAGAAGAAAAAAATTTGTCGTTGGCACACTAATTCATCATTTCATTTCTCATAGGAGCTCTTGTTTATAAAGAATTACCCACGCATGTTGCAACTTCAAATAAAATTATACAAATTGTCTCGGATTTTATGAAAAGGTGAAAGAAGTCTGTTTGCATGAGTAATTATTTTAAAATTGATGATAAGCATGTGTCCAAAACGTTCGTAATGGTGAAAACATCCGTCTTTTTTGGTTAATTCGCGTTATAGCCAAAGAACGCATTTTGAGAGGCAAAATAAATGTACTTGAACAAATTTATTATGCGATTATATAAAATTAAAATACTCCCGATAGTTTGAAATTAAGACCAATTCATTATTATTACTAATTGAGAATGCTAATTGAAAGCGTTAATTGAAGGTGCCAATTGAAGGCACCAATTGAAGGTGCTAATTGAAGGCGCTATTTGAAAGCTTTAATTGAAAGCGCTAGTTGAAGGTGCCAATGAAAGTGCTAGTGCTTTATGGACCACATCGTGCAATTGAAGCATTAGGCCGTTTAATTTAATGATTATTTCATAAGTTATACAAATTGTAACCTCGATTAACATGAAGTAGCAGTGCTGGGGTACTACTAACGAATTTATTTGTGTCGTGTACACAAGTATTTCCGGGCGCTTCTTCCAGTTGCTTCTTACAGTCACGTGCAGGATGTAGCTGCGTGTATTCCAGTTACTTCTTACAGTTACGTGCAGGATGTAGCTGCGTGTATTCCAGTTGCTTCTTACAGTCACGTGCAGGATGTTGCTGCGTGTATTCCAGTTGCTTCTTACAGTCACGTGCAGGATGTAGCTGCGTGTATTCCAGTTGCTTCTTACAGTCATGTGCAGGATGTTGCTGCGTGTATTCCAGTTGCTTCTTACAGTCATGTGCAGGATGTAGCTGCGTGTATTCCAGTTGCTTCTTACAGTCACGTGCAGGATGTAGCTGCGTGTATTCCAGTTGCTTCTTACAGTCACGTGCAGGATGTAGCTGCGTGCATTCATGAGTCTCCACACAAAGCTATTTAGCTCCTAGAGAATTAATTCCGCTGTCGAGGATTAAAGTGAAAGAAAATTTCGCTTTTAAAAAGGCGAGTTCTTCATAAAGAAAGCGTGAAGTTTACTGTTGCACTAATTTCTTGCGCGCATTTCACTGGCTTAGTGAAAATGTTCACAGGACTATAGAATACGTGTTATAAAAATGAACATTAATTTTCAAGTAAAGGAAGAAGATGTTGCTGAAGTTATTTATAAATATTATTGATCATAAAGTGATGAATAGTTAATGATAATTATCTAGTGGTAAATGTGTAGTGATGATTATCTAGTAATGAACATGTAGTGTTGAACATGAGTGATAGATGTATGGGATAATTATTTGATAATAAATATGTAGAGTTAAACATGGGATTAAATATGTAGTATTGTACATGAGTGGCAAATATGTAATGATAAATATTTAGTATTGTACATGAGTGGCAAATATGTAATGATAAATATTTAGTATTGTACATGAGTGGCAAATATGTAATGATAAATATTTAGTATTGTACATGAGTGGCAAATATGTAATGATGAACATGAAGAATTGGCATGAAATTGTCTCTAAGAAATAAAACAGTGATGGGTGAAGACTATAAAACAGCTTGTGCAGTACTAAAGCATGACTAGTTGGTAGGTGGCATCGTGATGTCACTCATCATGATGCCGCTCATCATGATGCCGCTCATCATGATGCCGCTCATCATGATGCCACTCATCATGATGCCACTCATCGTGATGCCACTCATCATGATGCCGCTCATCATGATGCTACTTATCGTGATGCGCTCATCGTCATGCCGCTCATAATGATGCTACTCATTGTCATGCTGCTCATCATGATGCCACTCATCACGTATTGATGAGAGGCCTGACGCGGTAAGTGGACGGCGTCCATCACGTATGCAAAGTTGATCATCTGGAAAATAACAGACTTTTAACTTCGTTCGCTCGATGTGTTCCTGTACCATCGCATGGAAAATTAAATTGTGCAGCGCTTTTAACGTAAAATTATCGCTCACAATGTGACATGTGGGGACGTTTAGGCAGAAGGTTCACTTGATTTAATATTTGTTCAAGGAAATTTTTAAGGTGCAGTTTCGATGGTGGTGATGGTTTTGTATTGTACCTGCTTTTCAGAACTTATAAATAATAAGAACTGTGTTCAAATGGAATATGAAATGGGGCCAAGCTTCAAATCTGTTCACCAAAGATTTTTAGGAATGGATGATCACATTCTCTTTACGGAATCGGAGCCAGAATCTCATATGAAGGAATAAATTTCTTTGAATAGAAAAGGAAACCGGGCAGTGGATTGCAGTAGTTTCATTTTAGCTTGCAATTTTATGCATGCAATACAAAAACAATGAAACACTGTGAGTTTTAAATTTTCTTACACTGTATGCATCTCCATACGTATCATATTAAAAGCGCAAAGTGTTGTTGGAGTCATATTCCACCCTTCTAATACATCGCCAACAAATACTTTGAAATTTCTATAGCTATTATTTTTTACAACTATTAGCTACCTCACGCACTCCGTGGTCGTGATGCAAAATGCTCTGAATTTCAAGTTTGACTTGTCAAGATGAAGAAAAGTTGTGTGAGGTGATGTCAATTGCGTAATGTTACGCATTTAAACACTTCATATTTACATCGAAACTGATTTTCCTAAGACGCAGTATTCAAAGAAGACGCGTAATTGGTAAAAATTCCATTCGTAGCTTCAAGTAATACTGAAATCAATTTTGGCATAAGCTGAAATACAAGAAAATACAAGATCGTGCGCACCTATCAAGAAGTATGTGGCAGAAATTGTTTTGTCTCGGTTTCAAAGTCTAAACGGAATTATTTTCTTCTTAGCTATTAAGCTTTACATGTAAAGCAAAGAGCTTTAATTCGATTGAAGAAAAGTGTTAACTTCGATTTTTTTGCCTGTATTTCGGACCGGACCAACTCCCGTACTTGCAGGAATGTATTCTTATCTGTCCGTAAGCTCGGGGCTCTTGAGAAACAAATCTATTCCAAGTTCACCACTCCGTTGGAGTGCAGCAGTTGGGACACTTGAAATGAAACTGTCCAGTAAATTTCCAACTGCATGTAAACGCTAGGGCTGGAGGTCTCAAACTCCAAAGAAAATAATGCTGGTCCAAGAAAACTCTGCCGTTCCGCGCTCAAGAGAAGACTACTGAGTACTCCAGTAAATCTTATTCCTGGAATCCTGGAATATTCATGACACTCGCTTCCAGGAGCTCTCCGAGTGCCTCGCTGCATTGCATCAAGACGCAAACCTTGTCTCTGTTGCCTGGACGGTGATAGCGAGCTACGATTTATATGCAGGTTTTAGTTATAAACTGTACGCATCGCTCCTGCTATCCTGGTGTCATCCAAACAATATTTAATCTAGATGAAGCATTGTATTGAGTTTAACTGCCACCTTCGTAAGTAAGTCAAACAATTTTTTTGTTGTTGTCCGTGTGTTGTTTTTTAAGTGCAAGGAATTTTTGTGTCCTTGCACTCATTATAATGAGAGGAAGAAATTAAATTTTACCTCTATCCCGACTATGACCCACTTTAGTTTCTTGAGTCAAACTCAAACTTATGCTCTAGATTTTAGCGTGAAACTTGAATCTGAACAATGCCGTACCATAGAGGAAAGAAGCCGTCAAAACTTATCTTCAGTACGTGCTCTTCTCCAAAAAATTACGGTTTGGCAATTTTTTCTTACCATTTGTTAAGGTGTAAATATTTGTTACATTGTGAGGGGACTAAATTAATTTTATTATCGTACGGTTCATATCTTTTGGAAACTAAAGAAACGCATTTAGGGAACCAAAACCATAATATTTCGTGCTTCACTCCGTAGTTACACTCCAGACCCATGAAGGCATTCAAGTGAAAGTTCACCCCGAGTTAATTTTATTCAGAAATTAGCCGCGAATATCTGTTCCCATGAAGTAGAGTGGTAGAATATAATCCAATGAAGGCAGTATTGTTTGTACAAGGAGGAACACCCACTAGCGTCTTGCGCTAGTATTTAGTAAGTGCAATGTTTAGTAAATATAATGGAGAGGAGGGTAAGTGTTTCTTGTAATCTTGATCTGCCGACTTTCACTAACCTGTTCTACTAACTTCCGATGGGAATGATGACCTATGAATTCGATTGCAGGAATGGCTGCTGATAAAGTAAAGTTGCACGTTTTATGCTTAATTGAAGTCATAACATTAATATCGTCACATAGTAAGTGTATACCATCACTATCTAGAACTTCTGCAGGCACGTTTCCGTATATAAAGTCATGTGCTACAATGTTTACTACGTTACCTGAAGAAAAGATGTTACTATAACTTTGCATAGGGGAACTTGGGTGTGGTAAGAGCATCGTCCTATTAAGCGTGCTTTTCAGTGCTAAATACTCGCCTCTGATTCTTGCCATGAATAAAACCCCTCGAGATCACTTGCGATTTGAAAGATCTGGTATATCTGCTTTTTCTTGCTCAGAGGAGAATATAACAACCGTTCTCTCATCACCATTTCGTCTTTAATGACGAGCATCAGATGCCACCTGTCTGTTACGGCTGCGCTGCTGAACCACGTTGTGTCCCTGCCTGTCCGTTGTGTCCCTGCCTGTCCGTTGTGTCCCTGCCTGTCCGTTGTGTCCATGCCTGTCCGTTGTGTCCCTGCCTGTC